>OY728162.1:1131356983-1131655983 GCA_963277665.1 Viscum album | reverse complement strand
CATGATATTCAATTGAAAGAATAGTTGAAAGAATGTTTGAGAAAGATCAGAAGGCTTAAAAATCAAAACCAAAAGTTGGAGGATAGATGTTCCTCAATGTACAACTACAAATTTTTTTCTTATAAGAAGGTTAATCTAGTGAATGAAATTGATGATTTGATTAAAATTATCAAAGAATAAAATATCTTAATAAGTATATAGAAGTGAAGTTGAAAATAAAAGAAGAGTTGGTACCCATTAAATAATAACATTCTAAAGCTAAATAAAACAGCACAAGTTTAAAGATAAAATCACTGAAGTTAGTGAATCTTCTCATAATGAGAGTCCCAAGAAGGTTCAAGAAAATCTTCATTCAAAGGGAGAGTATAAATATGAAATTGGTTCTGAAAAGGAAAAATTTGGGAAAATCATGTATGTTGAGAAAACCAACAATTTTGGATGTTCATAAGTCTTAAAGAACCATGATTCTGAATTTTTGTTTAAAAAATTATAAATCTAGAAAGGATTCCTATACATTTGGTTATAATAAATCTAAAAATAAAAGAATGAATCCAATTGAAAATAAAAATTTTGGTGACCATGAATGGAAAGAGAATATGGTCACGGAAAAAATTATTCATAATTCCAATCAGTATGGAATTTTTAGAGGCAAATAATCCTTCTTTGGTTATTGCAGTTATTGTGGTGGATTCAGACATACAAAAAATATGTGTTGGTTCAAGGAACAAAATTTTTATTAATCCACCAGTTATTAATGGAACTATTTTTGTGGATTCAATCTCCTCATATAATGAATTTTGAAAAGGTTTTTTTTAAGAAACTTGAGAAGGTTGGTGTGAAAGATAAAAATAGGTACAAACCCTAGGAAGCTATTAGTGAAAGATATGTGAAACCTAGAAAACTTTTGAAAGGATTTATTTTTTGGTTACTAGCACACCAAATGTTTCTAAACAATTCTCCGAAGCTATATGTTTTTAATTTTAAGAAAATTTAATCTGCTGAGTCCAAAATGAAAGTGTGCTTAGTTATCTAGCCAGAACACAATGAATTTTCTAATAAATTAGAGGAATCAAAAAAATTAGTGAAATAAGAGAGGAATACATAGACTTATGAATATATAATTAATGTTGAAAAAAGGAATCAATCTATTTTCTATATAACAAAGTGAGACATGATATCAAAATATGTTCAACTATATTTCCAAAAGGAAAGATAGTATTGGGGAAAATATTATAAATTGGTTGTAAAAAATATGTTTCTACATATTCGGAATAGTAAAAATCCCCATTATAAGAGTCTTCAAATAATATAAAAGCTTTTACAAAACATTAAAAGCATTAACATAACGATGAAACCACATTCAAAGAATAATCCATGAAAAAGAAGAGAAATTCAGGACTGAGAGAGGACTCTCAGTCCGATTGTTATTTCTGAATAACTATTGAGGTTACTCCTTGTTCCCAAAATCATATTATACATGTGATAAATTGTAGGTAATTGAAAGGATAAAAATAAGTAATCTATAATTGATGATTCTCTCACTATTCTTATAAAATAAATTAATGAGGTTATGGAAAAGAATTTAAAAAAATTTCTGTTTCTATTCACTTGAACACACTATTATGTTTGTTGAGATGGGTGTAGGTTACTTTTATCTCAAAAAAATATTTTAAGGACTTCCCCAGTAATAATAATTGTGAATTAATCATGAAAAGGGTATTAAATTAAAGTTATGTAAAAGAGAATGTAACACCCCGAGCTTCCACGATACGCTTCTCATTCGATAATGCAATGGCTTGCATTGTACGCAACTTCGAATTCTAAAACACTGCGACTAATCAAAGTAGCCGTTATGAATAGTAATAACCACTTTTTAAAATTATAGAAATTTTATATTTCAAAATGGACTTCATTTTTGTATTCGTAATATCGAAATTATCCAAAGTGGAATTTTTTGTAATTTTCTGAGAACTTCCAATTTTTTATGAATAGTGAAAATTACTTAGAAAAAACTTTTTTAATCAAAATATTTTATAGTGATAAATTATACTATTTAGTGGTTTTAAAGTATAATTAGAATATATTTTTATCATTTTATCCAATGGTGGTCATTAGAATTAATTTAACATTGAAATTGGACATAAACAATTGCCAATCTTTTGATATAAACTGTTTCTTAAAAACACGCTATTTGTTGTAACAGCGGGAATTAATTATAAAATTAATTAATACAACTTATATGTTTTTAATTTTTTAAAATAGACATCATTTTTGAATTCGGAATATCAATTATATCTTAGGGTGAAATTTTGGCCTTATTCTGAAAAACTTCAATTTTTGATGAATAGTGAAACCACTAAGTGGTTGTTAAAAACTGATTTTTCGTTAAAATAAAATATTACCACTTATGTGATTTGATTTTCAAAAATCTTACATACATGGTTGTCATTAAGAAGTAAAATTTGGTTCAATGAGATTAAAATAATTTTTTGGTGAATAGTAACTTTTAAGTTCTTAATCGCGATTAGAGGTAATTAGTGTAGTTTAAGGTAAAAATAATGTTTTAATAATATAAGATGAGCTTGACACTTGTCCTACTCCTATTGGATGAGTCATGGCCGACCAATACAACCCATGGGTCAACTTGGGGACCCCATGGAGCCACTTTGGTTGGAAAATGACATTAATATATATTTATTTAATGTTAAAATTAAATTGACACAAACATGAGTTGGTTTACTAAAACAGTTTTTAAGTGGGGTTACACAAGTCCAAATTTTGATTATAAATATTCATTAGAAAGATAAAAAGATTTCCTACATCAGAGTATTTTTTTTTATAATTTTTAGACATCAAATAAATTAAATTAATTATGACGTCATGATGATGCAGCGATGACCTCATTATTTAACGATTTAAATAAAATGGAAAGATAATGTAAAATCCAAAGCGTACACTTGTCAAAAACCTATTGGATGAGTATATTTCGAACCCTTATCATCTTATCCTAGAATTATATAAGTGTGGGACCTCTAAAATCCGAAAATAATTTTATAATAAAGTGACTTTTCTTTACTTTCCAAGAGTGCCCCTCCTCTCCACTTATAAAAGGCCCCCAGCTCTCCCACCTCATTTACACTTTCAAGCCATTTGGCTCGTCCAAACTCTGCCCAAATACTCTCCCAACTTCCCTCTCTTACTCCTAGAAGCCTCACTTTGGGAAGAACTCTTCCCAAGGAAGCCTTTGGCTCAAATCAAAGAGTTACCCGATTTTGAGGTAATGTCTTCTCTAATGTTGTTTTGTTTTGTTTTTCTTGTCCAACCCCATAAACTCTTTTTATTCATTTCTTTTGTAACAACACCAGTATCCTAAATATACTAGGATGTTGTTATAAGATGGATTCGAGCTACACTTACACACACCTACATCTAATGGTTAAAGAACATACGGTTTCTGTGGATGGCGAATTTCTGCCTCACGAAACGATGATTGTTCAACACTCATATAACACCTTCAAAGGTGGCCATTAAGATGTCACTATTTTTATATATGATATATAATATGTTTATGTTTTACATATGCTTCTGTATTTCTCATTTATGGCATACTTTATGATTTCCATTATGGGTAAAACGCGATAATTTCATTTTAGGAAGTGCAGACTACCGCCCCCTCAAAGTGATTTGAATCGTTAATGCCATATGTGGGATGTATAAAGGATGGAGTAAATGGTATTATACACTATATTATACTGGAATTATAATATACATTTATATCATTATGATTTCGTTCCATTAAATACGAAATAGAAATGAAAGTAGCGTTCATGCGTACGTATGGCTTACCGTCTCCATGAACGGTGCATTTCATTTCTTACCTCTAAATGTTACGTGACATTATGAATGAATGTATATACTATATATATATGATATATATGATATCTAAATCATGAATATAATTCGGTATATAATGGATATTTCACCACATGAACAACTTGTAATTATAAGAAGTTTATTTTTGACTCAAGTACCAAAGATCGACAAAACGACCGTTATTAACTTAAATAATTAAATAATGTTCATAACATGGTAATAAGTGATATAAATGGAATAATGAACATGAAAAAGGTTCTTAAGTAAATAGAAATTAACTCTAGTTTATTATTCAGGAGGTTAAAGAACGGTCGAGTCAGGACAGAACGCAAGGTAAGGGAATTTCTTAACCCAACTTCCATTCTTTGGGTTAATCTCCTACTTTCAAATTATGTCATGATATTATTATGTCTTATTTTGTATTTTTACTTTCTTTATGTGTACCTATAGTGAATACACATAATATATCTATTTTATTTTAAAAATTATCTTTGTAAGGACTTCGTCTCAATCTCATTTCATTGAGGCATATTTGGTTTTATACACAAATTTATTTTATACAATGTATAAACCACTTTGACTTTTACGTTTATTCAAAAGGAATTTTTTTTATACGAAGCGTTTACTAAACGACAAAAGGGAATGTTTTGTTATACGTATGTGGCGACAACGACTTCTCCTCCGCTGTGACCACTATTTGAGTTTCGGCTTCCTCTACAAGCCATACACTTTTTTTTAATGAAAAATAAATACCATGTTATACTTTTCTTTTCTTTTGGTATTGAAAATGGTTTTGAAATCTTTTTTATTATATCAATGTGTTGTATTGATATCTTGTGATTGAAATGTGGAAATGTTATGTTTCCTTTATGCATGTTTTATGAGATACGATTATGTTATGGTTTATGATTTGTTTAAATCTATTCATATGAGGAATGTATTGGACTTAATAAGTGACGGGTGGAGCCCGCTATAGCTCCTAGATGCATAGGTAGGTCTCATGAGACAACTAGACGTGGAATTGGCCGAGTCCCTTTCCCAATTTGATTTATGGTTTTGGCTGAGGCCTTAATCATTTTAGACGTCTTGGCCGAGGCCTTGACAAAATGTTTCAGAATGTCCGGCATTATACATTCCCTCATTATGAAAGTGGTTATTGATATTGCATGTGATTATTCGACCAGAAGAATATCCATGTGAAGAAGTGAATGGCATTATCTCATTTTAATTTTGCCATATTATGTTGAAGTTCAAGTTTAAAAGGCTTTTGTTTTAGTTATACATTGCCTTAAATGTTAATGTTTATTTATGAAAGCTTCCACTATATTGTTAACCTTACTGAGCATCTGAGCTCACCCCTTTCAATGTTTTAATATTTTCTAGGATGTGAAGAAGTATTATATGAATGACCTGCATGGATAGTCAGAAGAGGATATGAGTTTGGACTATGAAGACTTTGTTATTAGTTTTTCACTTTATGATGTAATGTAACGTTTACGAATGTATCTAGTTTTTCCAAGGCTACTAAACTAATCGGTCTTTCGAGACTTGATCTTTTGTGATCATGCCAATGTTACGAAGTAATGCACCGAATCTGGGTAGATGGGGTTGGGGCGTTACAGTTGGTATCAGAGGCAGTTTAGTACTAACCTTGGAAGCTAGATTTAGATAAACTCTGATTAGAGCACATATCCCGAAGATAGACTTTGAGGATTAGTATAGAAGAACTTCCTAGAATTTTGGTATTGTAGAGATGTTGTGTGTTTTCCGAGCAATACATCCATGTCTGGATACGAGCAGGTAGAGGCGGCTCTGGCACAGATGTACCTAGGGGTAAAACCCGAAAACACCGCTTTGAGCTAGACTCGAACGGGAACTGGTGCACGACAACGGGCCTTGCTGCACTCTTGGTTACGACACTCCCGGGGGATATGCTTAGGATAACTCTCATTTTCTTTACAAATCATTATGAAGGGTTTATGAGTATATACTTCCTCAAAGAAAACATTTTTATGATTATGGATTATATCCATAAATAGTTCAATTTATGTTAAGTGTTTTATAAGTATGGGATTATGTATTTTGATTCATAAACTGATCTAGTTTATGCAATTGTTTAGAAATGGCACCTAGTGGAAGAAATGGAAACCGTATCAATGCACGCACTCCATGTAGGGATTTCCCTCCTGCTCAAGGTAATTATAGTGGGGCTGGTGATGCAACTGGTGCCGATCAGCTAATCACCATACTGGGACAACTTACTCAGGTTATGAATAATAACCTTACTCGTATAGATCACCCTGATCCGCAACGTGGAGGATCAATGTTAGACCGCTTCATGAGGCAACAACCACCAAAATTTAATGGGGGTACAAATCCATTAGTACCTGAGCAATGGATAAACTCCTTAGAAAAAATATTCCATGCCTTGGGGAGTAGCAAAAGGGAGAAGGTTATCATGGCAGTTTACCGCCTCACTGGAGATGTCGATCAATGGTGGTCATTGATTCAAAATACAAAGGAAGATGATGACGTATCGAATATGGAATGGAGGGAGTTCAAAGAGCTTTTCTTAGAAAAATACTTTCCTCGTGACCATCGAGCAGATATGGAAAGGAAATTTCTGAGTCTGAGGCAGAAGGAGGATGAGAATGTCGCAAAGTATGAGGCTAACTTTACAAGGTTAGCGAGGCATGCTTTCTATTATATACGTAACCCAAGGTGTAATATTGATCGTTTCTTTGATGGGTTAAAACCATTTCTCTGTCGAGCTTTAGTATCACAATCCTCCTCATCATACGAAGATATTGTCTCGTGTGCTATCAAGGCAGAAAAGGAATTCTCTAAGTCTTATGACAACAAAGTAATGCAAGAGAAGAATAGAACGGTGGAACAAGAGATAGATAAAGGGAAAAAGGGAAAGAAGGATTTTCTATTATGTGATAATTGTGGGAAGAGTCACCCTGGTACGTGTCTAAAAGGAATGGGAGTTTGTTATAAATGTGGAGAAAAGGGTCACCAGGCTCGTGATTGCAAGGGAAAGAAAGAGTCTATCAATGTTGAATGCTATAATTGTAGGGAAATGGGGCATTATGAAAATGAATGTCCTAAGCGTCAAGGAAACTTACCTCAGAAAAGGCCAAGGTATCAAGGCCAATCTTATGCTGTGACTACAGTTGAAGCAGAATAATTAATGTATTGGTGCTTTTGGACTCAAGGATTATATTCTGGTTATAAGAATAATGTGATATATATATGGATTGTACTGAAGTACTTTTTGATTTCATTAAGGTTCTAATATAATTAAGGTAATCATATTTTTAGTATGTGACAATAAGAGAAACTTTTCTTTGTTTGGGGAATCTGATGTTACAATTGATTTTGGAATTTAGAGACCTTTTAGAGAAAGTCTGGACGGAGGTATTTTGGATAACTATTAAGGTTGGAATGGATTAAGTTGAACCATGGATAGTATTGTTTAAGGTTAAATCATTTCTGAAGATTATTTTTGGAATATTATAATACTATAGTTTTAGGAAAAAGACAACCTGCAGGGTGGGGCATAACTCGTCGCGTCGGACAAAGCTGCAGGAATCGAACCCACAATCATAGTGCGACAGGCCTTTATTTCCTACCACTAGCCTACAGGAAGTCCCCAGTTATTACAAAATAATTTTACTAATCTAAATGGTATGTGTTAACATTTGGAACCTTATAAAATTAGGATAATTATAATATTTTTGAGTTCTATTATCTTTTTGAGTGAAAGATGAGTTGGAGGATGAAACTCTAATTGTCAAGCATAAAAATATGTATACCTATCTCTTATTCAATGAATAAATTAATTCTTAAACTTTAGTAAAGGGATATTAAAACAAAAAAAAATGTTTTATCCTAATACATTATGTCTTGTTGAACTGATGATATTTTAAATCAACATAGATTGAAGACTTTTAGGCCCTCAATTTGACAGTTGATTGTGATTGATGATCTCAATCACTCCCTACGAATATTTACGTTTTTCCTCCAATTATATGTCTCTAATTGCCACCAATGTTCTCCTAATCGAGATCATAATTGGGTGGTGACATTTTCATTTCCCTTTCCCTATTATTAAGGCTAAATTTTATTAATCTTATTTCCGATGTGGGTTTTCCACAAAGGTATTTTCTCTTTTCAACCTTTTATTTTCAAAGAAAAAAATTTTCAAATTGCGAGGATGCAATTTATTGAAGGAGAGGAGAATGTAACACCCCGAGCTTCCACGATACGCTTCTCATTCGATAATGCAATGGCTTGCATTGTACGCAACTTCGAATTCTAAAACACCGCAACTAATCAAAGTAGCCGTTATGAATAGTAATAACCACTTTTTAAAATTATAGAAATTTTATATTTCAAAATGGACTTCATTTTTGTATTCGTAATATCGAAATTATCCAAAGTTGAATTTTTTGTAATTTTCTGAGAACTTCCAATTTTTTATGAATAGTGAAAATTACTTAGAAACAACTTTTTTAATCAAAATAATTTATAGTGACAAATTATACTATTTAGTGGTTTTAAAGTATAATTAGAATATATTTTTACCATTTTATCCAATGGTGGTCATTAGAATTAATTTAACATTGAAATTGGACATAAACAATTGCCAATCTTTTGATATAAATTGTTTCTTAAAAACACGCTATTTGTTGTAACAGCGGGAATTAATTATAAAATTAATTAATACAACTTATATGTTTGGAATTTTGTAAAATAGACATCATTTTTGAATTCGGAGTATCAATTATAGCTTAGGGTGAAATTTTGGCCTTATTCTGAAAAACTTCAATTTTTGATGAATAGTGAAACCACTAAGTGGTTGTTAAAAACTGATTTTTCGTTAAAATAAAATATTACTACTTCTGTGATTTGATTTTCAAAAATCCGATATACATGGTTGTCATTAAGAAGTAAAATGTGGTTCAATGAGATTAAAATAATTTTTTGGTGAATAGTAACTTTTAAGTTCTTAATCGCGATTAGAGGTAATTAGTGTAGTTTAAGGTAAAAATAATGTTTTAATAATATAAGATGAGCTTGAAACTTGTCCTACTCCTATTGGATGAGTCATGGCCGACCAAGACAACCCATGGTTCAACTTGGGGACCCCATGGAGCCACTTTGGTTGGAAAATGACATTAATATATATTTATTTAATGTTAAAATTAAATTGACACAAACATGAGTCATTTTACTAAAACAGTTTTTAAGTGGGGTTACACAAGTCCAAATTTTTATTACAAATATTCATTAGAAAGCTAAAAAGATTTCATACATCATAGTATTTTTTTATAATTTTTAGACATTAAATAAATTAAATTAATTATGACATCATGATGATGCAGCGATGACCTCATTATTTAACGATTTAAATAAAATGGAAAGATAATGTAAAATCCAAACCGTACACTTGTCAAAAACCTATTGGATGAGTATATTTCGAACCCTTATCATCTTATCCTCGAATTATATAATTGTGGGACCTCTAAAATCCGAAAATAATTTTATAATAAAGTGACTTTTCTTTACTTTCCAAGAGTGCCCCTCCTCTCCACTTATAAAAGGCCCCCACCTCTCCCACCTCATTTACACTTTCAAGCCATTTGGCTCGTCCAACCTCTGCCCAAATACTCTCCCAACTTCCCTCTCTTACTCCTAGAAGCCTCACTTTGGGAAGAACTCTTCCCAAGGAAGCCTTTGGCTCAAATCAAAGAGTTACCCGATTTTGAGGTAATGTCTTCTCTAATGTTGTTTTGTTTTGTTTTTCTTCTCCAACCCCCAAAACTCTTTTTATTCATTTCTTTTGTAACAACACCAGTATACTAAATATAATAGGATGTTGTTATAAGATGGATTCAAGCTACACTTACACACACCTACATCTAATGGTTAAAGAACATACGGTTTCTGTGGATGGCGAATTTCTGCCTAACGAAACGATGATTGTTCAACACTCATATAACACCTTCAAAGGTGGCCATTAAGATGTCACTATTTTCATATATGATATATAATATGTTTATGTTTTACTTATTCTTCTGTATTTCTCATTTGTGGCATACTTTATGATTTCCATTATGGGTAAAACGCGATAATTTCATTTTAGGAAGTGCGGACTACCGCCCCCTCAAAGTGATTTGAATCGTTAATGCCATATGTGGGATGTATAAAGGATGGAGTAAATGGTATTATACACTATATTATACTGGAATTATATTATACATTTATATCATTATTATTTCGTTCCATTAAATACGAAATAGAAATGAAAGTAGCGTTCATGCATACGTACGGCTTACCGTCTCCATGAACGGTGCATTTCATTTCTTACCTCTAAATGTTACGTGACATTATGAATGAATGTATATACTGTATATATATGATATATATAATATCTAAATCATGAATATAATTCTGGATATAATGGATATTTCACCACATGAACAACTTGTAATTATAAGAAGTTTATTTTTGACACAAGTACCAATGATCGACAAAACGACCGTTATTAACTTAAATAATTAAATAATGTTCATAACATGGTAATAAGTGATATAAATGGAATAATGAACATGAAAAAGGTTCTTAAGTAAATATAAATTAACTCTAGTTTATTATTAAGGAGGTTAAAGAACGGTCGAGTCAGGACAGAACGCAAGGTAAGGGAATTTCTTAACCCAACTTCCATTCTTTGGGTTAATCTCCTACTTTCAAATTATGTCATGATATTATTATGTCTTATTTTGTATTTTTACTTTCTTTATGTGTACCTATAGTGAATACACATAATATATCTATTTTATTTTAAAAATTATCTTTGTAAGGACTTCGTCTCAATCTCCTTTCATTGAGGCATATTTGGTTTTATACACAAATTTATTTTATACGGTGTATAAACCACTTTGAATTTTACGTTTATTCAAAAGGAATTTTTTTTTATACGAAGCGTTTACTAAACGACAAAAGGGAATGTTTTGTCATACGTATGCGGCGACAATGACTTCTCCTCCGCCGTGACCACTATTTGAGTTTCGGCTTCCTCTACAAGCCATACCCTTTTTTAATGAAAAATAAATACCATGTTATACTTTTCTTTTATTTTGGTATTGAAAATGGTTTTGAAAGATTTTTTATTATATCAATGTGTTGTATTGATATCTTGTGATTGAAATGTGGAAATTTTATGTTTCCTTTATGCATGTTTTATGAGATACGATTATGTTATGGTTTATGATATGTTTAAACCTAATCATATGAGGAATGTATTGGACTTAATAAGTGACGGGTGGAGCCCGCTATAGCTCCTCGATGCATCGGTAGGTCTCATGAGACAACTAGATGTGGAATTGGCTGAGGCCCTTTCCCAATTTGATTTATGGTTTTGGCCGAGGCCTTAATCATTTTAGACGTCTTGGCCGAGGCCTTGACAAAATGTTTCAGAATGTCCGGCATTATACATTCCCTCGTTATGAAAGTGGTTATTGATATTGCATGTGATTATTCGACCAGAAGAATATCCATGTGAAGAAGTGAATGGAATTATCTCATTTTACTTTTGCCATATTATGTTGAAGTTCAAGTTTAAAAGGCTTTTGTTTTAGTTATACATTGCCTTAAATGTTAATGTTTATTTATGAAAGCTTCCGCTATATTGTTAACCTTACTGAGCATCTGAGCTCACCCCTTTAAATGTTTTAATATTTTACAGGATGTGAAGAAGTATTATATGAATGACCTGCAGGGATAGTCAGAAGAGGATATGAGTTTGGACTATGAAGACTTTGTTATTAGTTTTTCACTTTATGATGTAATGTAACGTTTACGAATGTATCTAGTGTTTCCAAGGCTACTAAACTAATCGGTCTTTCGAGACTTGATCTTTTGTGATCATGCCAATGTTACGAAGTAATGCACCGACTCTGGGTAGCTGGGGTCGGGGCGTTACTGAGAACATTGATCAACTTCATTATACACTCTTGTTTTATACACTGCGGTCACCCACATAGACTTAGATAAGTTTAGTTAAATATTTTTTTGATAAAATCAAGTGATACCTGTGTTGAAGAAATTCTATAATCCATAGAAGTGAGATAATTTTTTAGAAACATTTCTTGAGGGACCCTTTTAATTTGATTATCAATAAGGGGGTGTTAAAAGAAATAGGGAGAGAAAGAAAGAAATTGAGGTAATAAAAATTAAGAAAAAAATACCGCTTATTGTATTCAAGTGGTTCTTTTGATTGAAGTGGGTATTGAAAAAAAATAAAAATGCGGATATTCTTTGGCCTAATTAGTATTTTGGATGTATTTTTTGATAATCAATCATTATGTTGAATAAATAAAGTATGTTGAAAAATATGAAGGATGGAAATCTTATTGATAATTGTTATTAAAATAATTACACTCAATTTTATTAAAAAAAGCCCATCGTAATGAAAAGAAGATGGTTGAAGGAATAGGTTCTAATCAGACTCACCTTGGGTCCTGAATGGGAGAATATCATAATGAGGAATTGATCAGAGTCAAAATGAATCTAGAATGAATGTTCCAAATTTATAATGAATCTTTCAAGAATTAAATGGTCATAAAATACCCTCTGGATCCAGTATAGAAGGATTGGTTGTTTTGATGAAGAATGGGAGACTAGATGACTATGATTTATCAAATGTGATGATTATTTGTTGATCTTGGAGTTCAATAAGTCCTAAGTAGGTTATGAAACTTATGATGCATGATTTATTGAATAAAGTGGGAGTGAAATAGATGAGATCAATTGTACCTAGATTAATCATATCCAGGAGGATGAGAAGATAGATATTTTACTAATTATATTCAGAATAAATGGATATGGATGGATATAATGAAGGTGATGAAGATCATACTCAAAAAATATTGTATCTAGGGAAATAATAATTAGAATCATCATACCCTAGAAAATTTTACTCAGGTTCTCAAAGAAAAATATCATACCTAAGATGACATTATCCATAATGACCATATCCAAAAAAGTCTATATTTAGGGAAATTTTACTTAGAAATATTGTACTCTAGAAAATCTCACTCAGGATGTGTTGGAAAGTATTTCAGTTGGTGAAGTGTAATGATATTGGAATCAGTCCATTGTATTTGTTATCTAATTATATTTAGGAAGAATGTTTTTCAATAGACACTGATGGAAAAAGAATTATGAAGGAGATAAAGAAAAGCATAATGAAAAAGACTGATCAATAATGTAGTCAACCATTTGAGATAGTTGAATGATTTGGTGATGGAAGAGATAGATGAACTCTGATTTGTTTCCAAATTTCATCATCAAGTGTGTCATGATTTGAATTAAATTTTTTTCTTTCAAAATGAATTTTCATGTGGTTCAATAGAAAAGGTTAAATAGTGAGAAGTGGTTCGAGAGTATGGATGGAGGATTTTTCTAAATATTATATCAAGGGGAAGATTGAAATTTAAAAAATAATTTTATTTAGAAATTAAATTTGAACTAGAATATGAAAGGAAAGTCTAAATAAGGGATTCATATTTTATAATAATTGAGAAGCTTTGATAAGAGTTAACAAATTCAAAATTCTTATGAGATTTTAGAAAAAATTTGATTTAGTTGAACTTATGAGGGAGGGAATGTTTTGGGGATTCCCACCAGAACATTATTGGGTCACTAAAAAAGGAGATGTGTAATTTTCACTTTTTATGACTGATATACTGTTCACCATAGATAAGAGAGAAGCTTCGAGTTTTGAGAGAGAAGAATTAGATTTTCGTATTGAGATTTGTTTTTAAAACTTTTCAACTGGAGAAGTGAAAATTAGAAGAGGCAAGATCACTAAATTGTTTTAAGATAATAATCATATTCAGTAATTGTTGTATTTAGTGTACTATCATAATTGTCTTTCCAAATATATTTGGATGATCATCATATCGGGCTCGACTAATCAGATCAAGGATCTCCATATTGGGATTTTCAAACTAAGTAAAATGTTTTGAATTGTTTCAATCACACATAGCTAGTGTTATATATTTTTATATTGAGAAATTATACTAGGAAGAATCAGACTCGATAGAATCAGGTTGAGAGAATCATAGTGGGAGAATTCACATCAAAGAGAATCATACTCAAAGGAATGGAAATGGGAAAAAAGGACTTGGAATATTTGAATCAGTTTTCCTTAACAAAGTGCATGTAGTTATAACCATCTTCTAGGTAAGAAATTGAATAATTTTTTTCAATTAAATACATTTATGAAATTGTAAATAAGCACATGTAACATGTGTTCTTACGAAAACATTGAATTACCCTATTTGTGCTAAGAGGGTGCAGACACACTTTTGGATTTTCTTCCAAGTTCCACACAAGTGAAAGGGTATATCCTCATAGTTGTAATCCAAGGATTGTTTCCTAGTGGATTTTGTGGTATTTTATTTTCTCCAACCATTCCAAGGATTTATCTATTTATATTGAATAGTGAACCTTGTAAATAATTGTGTTTCTATGGATTTCTGTTTCTTTTTATTTTAGCAGGGAAGTAAGTCTTTAATAGGAGGTTAAGGTTGTTTCATTTTCATAGAAATATAACAAATAAAAAATATCACTGATTCACCCCCCCCACCCATCTTAGTGATACAATTATCCTAACTAGGAAATTTCACATATTCTATGAAAGAGGTTTTAAGGAATTATTTGATGAAGCATGCGTGATGGTTTAACAATACAGTTGGATGAATTATGTATTTATGTTTTAGAATTGAATAATTATGTTATATTAATAACGAAATATAAAATTACTTTTAGTATAATTTTTGGTTATGTATTGAAAAAGATATTTATATTATAATAATATCAACGTAATTGTTTACCAAAAATATTAGTGAAGGTGATTGAAATTGCTTACGACGATTAAGATAAATTAAACATAATAAGGGATTAAATCTTAAACATTATATCCCAATGACATATATTCTTGTCCAGTACACCTTTAATGGCCATATTTAATCCATAAATCTTTCCTTGTTGTGTTTGGTTGGATTTTTATTACTTTCTAATGTAAAAATGTGTGTACACCTAACTTGTTTTAAAAATTTTCAAGTGCGTCCCCTCCTTCCACTATAAAAAGGAGCCTAACACTTACACTTGCTCAAACCTATCAATACACTTTGTAACAAAAACTATATTCACAAATATCTCCTAAAATACCTATAATCAACCTAGATTCCTAACTTTGGGAAGAAATCCATCCAAGGAATCCCTTTAGTGCAATTCATAAGGATTTACCCGAATAACAGGTATCATCCTTCCTCCAGGTCTTTAGTTTTATTTTCATTATCCCCCACCTAAATTATTATTATTAAATAAATATATAATAAAAATAGTATCCTCGATATACAAATATGTTTTTATGAAAATGTTTTGATCTACGCTTACACACACTTCCATCTAATGGGTAACGAACATACCATTCTTCTATAGGGAAAACTATCGGCTCGCGTAATGATATGGTTTTTTCCATTACCACATATCATGGTTGGGAATAATAATAGAAACTAAATTTCATATGTTATATAAAATATTTATTATTTATTTATGCATATTTCATTAATATATAATACATACCTCCATGATTTCCATTTTTTGTGAGTACGATAATTTCATTTGGGGAAGTGTAGAATACTACATCATCAAAAGGATGTGATTCATCCACACCTTACATGGAATGTATTAAGGGTTATTTTACTAAACATATAATAAATATATGAAATAAAAATTCTGCTAGAATTAAATTAAATTGTAATAATATATTTATAATAAAACTATTTTTGATATGTTTTTATGTAACATATTTTTAATGAAATGATATTTTCATTAAGAAATGTTCCAAGTGATAATTATAAATACATTCCCATCTTAGATGGAATATTGTTTATATTTTTTTTATTGGGGATATTATCCAAGAATACCATTCATATTCCATGAATGTTTTTTGTTTTTATAGAATGGTGTTTATGACACCCATTCTTCTTCTATGGGTTATATTAATTTAAAAGTAGTTTCCTTTCATGGGTTATGATTTGATGAAATTATTATGAAACCTATCAATTTTACACATTACATTATATAATATAATGTTATGATACCCATTTCACTTCATTGGTTATGATATAAAATTTATGAGACCCGTCTCATTTTATGGATCATGATATGATGCATATTTTATTATCTCGTGGAACATGTATGCATGATTTTATTATGTGATGGGTGGGACATATTTATAAATAAAATTATTTGGGTAATGATAAAGTTTTATGAGATCAAGAGGGAACATGATAGGGCATCCCAATCTAGAATCAAGAGTGAATTTCTAGTGAAAAACAAGAGGGTACACGAAAGGGAATCCCAAGCTTGAAACAAGGGGGAATCTTATGCCAGAAACAAGATGGTACATGGGAGGGAATCCCAAGACTAAAACAAGAGAACAGATTAGGCATGAAATAAAAGGTTACATTGGGGGAATCTCAAGCCTGAAACAAGAGATAATCTTAAGCTCAAACTAGATGGTACAGTAGGATGACATCCAAAGCCTGAAATAAAAGGGAATCTTAAGCCCGAAACAAGGGGGTACACCGATGGGAATCCTAATCCTGAAACAAGAAGGTAAACAAGAGTTCATATGATTCCGAGAACAAGAGGGTACATGGTAGGGAATCCCAAGCTCAAAGCTGGTACATAGGTTATTTTCTGAGGCCCAACATGTTATGAAGGTCTTTGTAGGTAACCTCAATGTAAGATTATCTATGTTTATATGTATTCAAAAAATTCCATGAAATATTCCAATGTTATGATTTTATGGATTATGATATTTATTTCAATATGGTTCATGTATTATGAACTAAATTTTTTTATTCCACGTCTCGTGATTATGATATTTGATATGAAATGTATGATATGAAAATAACATGCTCGTGTTCTCATACACTTATATTCTTGTTATGCTTACGTCTTTACTTTATTTACCCATACTGAGCATTCTCAAACACACCTTTTATTTTGTTTTATTTTTCTATGTTATAAAGAAAGTTTTTAAGTTTAAGTTCTATAGGGTAATATATTTGTTGGAAACATTTAAGTTCTTTCACCAAATTAGTTGATTTTTTTCCACATTTCAAAAGATGAAAATCTATTATGGTCCTATATAAGGTAATTTTTTAATATGATTAATATTCATCTAAATTAATGTGATATATATGAATGTTAAGCATGGGTCGCTTTTGTGACTGAAGATAGGGTGAATCTGTGGGTGTTAGTGCTGACTGGACTGTACTTCCGGCTGGTCAGGTGGCGATAGGGGACATGCCCATGAGGATATATGGCTGGTTATAGTTTCTTTATTGATATATTATGGAACAATTTGATGGTTATGAGTTCTAGAATTCAATTGGTTTATCAGATGATGGTTTTCATCCCTCACTAATTAACATCCCTAGGGTCTGGCCAGTGGCCTTGAGTGAGGCTAGGGATACGATTCTCATTAAAGACCATACACAATTCAAATTCCACCTATTCCCAACTCTAATTGGTGTAATGGTGGAAAACATGGAGGAGAATTTAGAGTAGTGTAAATAACTATAGAGCTTTCTGGTGGAGTGCTGGTGGCCGAAATTGGCAGAAACACCTACTTCAATCCATACACTCCATCTCAGTTCTCCTAGTAGTTCTAATGCATCTAGTTGCTGATGAGGAAATTATACATGGGGGTATAGGATGAGCTTCATCGCTATATCTTTCATCAAATGGGGTGGATATTCATTTCTGATGGATAAGGGGAACTGTCATGTTGCTACCAACCAACGTTAATGTTAGTCTCTCCAAGGATTATATAGGAAAATGGGTAGTGGAATACCAAGTTATAATGTTTCATTAGTGTATTATAGTGATCATTCCAATGATAGATATACTAGAGTTGTAAGGATACAAGTGGATTCTCTTCGAGGGGAGATCAATACATCAAGGGAAGCTAAAGTTGGAGCTGTAGTGGGGGTGGCACAATCTGTTGTTGCACCCCCACCTCTTAAAGGGAATGAATTCTTCAAAAGCAGTCATAGGAGAAAATAGGGGATCTTACACTAGAGGTAATAGAGCTAGGGAGGCCATGGTAAAAAAACTATAGTATCTCCTGAAACAAACTAGTACTAACACATTCCCCACATAATTTGATGCCAATGGAATGTTGAGGTTTAACATGACTATGAAACAGCTATGGTGGATGTTGACCATTGATGAGATTGACCTACTTTAGGTGGGTAATGCAATGATCACTCCCCAGGTGGGATTTCACAAGAGGTTCAAATACTTGTAATCCATGGATTTTTTTTTCACCAACACATCACACCTGATCTTCCTCCAATCCCGATGTGGGTGATGTTCGACAGTGTCCATAAGATGAGGATATTACACATGAGGAATTATCCAAGGAGGCATCAACCAATGATGGTATGAAAGACTCTAGTGATAGAAATTCCTAGGTTTCAGATGCTGAGAAAGAGAGTCCATGGGAGAGTAGTGAAATATCACTTGTTGCAGATTTATTCTTGGAATAAATCTTTGAGGAATGATAGTTAACTTAATTTTCTCTACCAATATTTATTATCTTTTTTGATGCTCTAACTAGGACGTGTATCGGGCAAGATAAATCTGATGAGTGGAATGGGTCCCCTATTTGAAGGGATGAGTGTTCTCTATCTCGTATTAGAAAAAATTCGTTGGGGCACATGCCTAAGGTTTTCACACATGGTGGGTCAATTGAGGAGGTTGAAGTAGTATTTTCAAAGACTCTAATTCTCGAAGTTATTTATGTGGGGCCACACCCTGTAATTTCTAAAGTGGCATGCACTATTGGAAAATAAGGTTACCCATGGTGGTACTTTATCGAGATCTCTATACCTTAAGGTAAGATTGAATCGCAATCTACTTGGACATCTTCAATATTTCTTTATGATTTCACATCAACATCTATGTTTTTCTCATGCATACCCTACTAATCCAATGTTGTGGGTCCAAAACCAGTAGACGAGGTATCAACTAGTTTGAGGGGCATCTTATTACAGATCTCCCTGTAGAGACATTGGGACCAAACCTTTCTGAAATTCTCTCCATCTATAAGTCATCAACCATTACATATGATATGTTTCTCTAATGTATTATCATTGGTAAAACCGACCAATGGTCCCTAGTTTCAATTAGTGCTTGAGTGGGTTCTCTCCCACCAAGTGGTTGTGGCTAAGATATATAAGGCATTATCCCTAATAGTTATTCCATCTCTTGGGGCCCAAAATTGTTTTTAAGAGTTAATCCTTTAAAAGATAGAGGATATATCACTAGAGGGGTAGAGGTTAAGGCTGGTGAAGGCAATTCTATCATGGATGGATCATATGAAGATATAAAACATATTGACATAGAGCCTAACACAACTGAAAAGACCCTGCCGGAGGAACATTCCACATACGTCCTTACATTTTTTCAAGAATATGAGCTTTCACTAATAGAGGATGTATAATTATTAGGGTATGAAATCACTCAAGAGTACCATAATATTCAGTGTATGGAATAGAGGAGTGCATAATATTTTATCATCCAAAACCATAGTCTTAACTGGTGAGCTAGATGTGGTCCCTCAATAACTAGCTATGAAACTCGAGCACTGGAGGGGAGGATGCTTATAATCTCCAACTGTAGGTCCATGACTACCTCACTGAGTGGGTTCATGAAATGTGCCATCATCTAGATGTCTCTTAGAACAAATAGTAATCTTATTGAACAAGGAATCTCCAGGAATCCAATCAATATATTTACTATTTGGATGGGTAGGTGAATGATAACACATAATTCATTAATGCTTATGTAGATATTAATAACCAGCTAAACGACCAGCAAGTGATGACTGAGGATCAAGTGAAGGAGGTCATCTCCCAATTTTCTAAGTACTAAAGTGAACTAGACTGGGTGTAGATCTGGGATGATGACATTTTTCATGTGGATGAGGTGGAGGACGAAGAGATCAGGAGACTACAACAAATCCTATATTCCACACAGTAGAGGCTGGCTGGGCTAGATCACTCAATTATTGGGGTAGAGCTGTAGGTATATTTTTTATAGACATAGGAGAGGCTCTAATGTGTGTATGGACCTCTTAAAATTCTTAGGTTTATTTTTTAAAAACATATTTCATGCATGGAAATTTTTATTTTGTTGTATTTTATTCACACACTTCCATTATACATTCGATAAAATCAGTGACTAATCCCTAATTTCAAATGAGTCATACTCAGTGTGAGAATTAAGGGAAGACCACATGATTTATCATTTATATGAGAGTGGAAGACAATCATTTCGAACACAATGTATACATTTTATGACTGAACAGTATATTTTTTTGGTTCAAGAGAAGCTATGGATGGAAAATGGGAATCCGTGAATAACTGCATTGACTTTACAGTGTGCTCTAGGGCATGAGTTCAGTAATGTAATGTGAATTGAATTTTATCATTAAAAAGGTGAACGAGGAGCATGAATCATGATTCCCCAAATCTGTAACACAAGGAGGCTATCATGATAATAGAGGATAATTTGTGACGATTTTTGAACCATATGATCCATTATAAATTTTTTTGAGGATGGGTACAAAAAATTTGGATAACTTCTAACCATGTTACAAACATGGGAGCTATTTCAGAATTTCATCCAAAGTCTTCTAGGAAATATGCCTACGATGGTAGGTTAGTCATTGTGTCTAGAAAACATGTCATAAAGGGGGGACCATTTGGATGTTATGGATAATGATGATCTAAATAGAGGGACACACAAAAGTATGTGGATGAAGTTATGGAATATTCTAAAAGATTTCAAACCTCATGGAATTATTCCATTGTTGATTTTAGCACACAGGTGTATGTGTTTTGGTCTGAATAGTTTTCAAAATCAACTTTCAAGGGTATCTGTGTCTCGAATGCCAAGCGATGGTTGAAATATATGAATGATATGATAGTTGACCGATACTTGAAGAATCAACTTCTCAGGCATGGTCATAAGACACCTTGTAGTTTTACATTGTGCAATGGGGAAGATAAACATTAATATTATCATATTTCGGTGAGAACATTGGGCTTGAAATTTAACATCATATAGTGAGGATTCTATATTTCATAGTTTAATGTCATGTGATTGGGATGTGATCACATAGTTTAAAGTTATGTGATTGGGATGTGATCACCCAATTTTATGTCATGTGATTGGGACATGGTCAAATTTTTTAACATCATATGATTTTTGAGTTGGACATGTAGTTCAACTTGACACAGTGAGGATGATGTATCACAATGTTTAACATCATGTGACTGGGATGTGATCACATAGTTTAACATCATTTTATTGTGAGTTGATCACACATTTTAACATCATGTGATTGTGACATGATATCATAGTTTAGCATCATGCTATTGGAATTTCAAAAATGAAGTTTAACATTGTACCATGTGGAAAATATGAAGCGTCATGAATAATTCCCTCTTAAAAATAGTTTTGGGGGTTTAAGAATGTATCACAATACGCGTACTCCCTGGAAAAGCCTAAAAGGATTATAGGAGCTCATAAGACCCTATTCCAATAGAAGAAATCTGTCGAAAGTTGCACATAGTTTAAGGTCGTGATGATTTTACCTTCGGGTGAGTATCATTAAAGGATATACATAGCATGGAAATATAACAACCTGATGTGAATTAGTGGCTATGGTAAATAATTCAATATGAAAAATTCATAATTACATGATTCTTGGACTTGGACACCATGTTTAAGGTCCTATATTTTGAACTTAAGGGAATCATAAATCCTTTTGGGTTGCATGATGGTATAATAAAATGATGATAATTAAGTTCCAAAGGAGTCCCTAGTCCACACAAATTTTAAGGGGAAGTTTGCAAAAAGTTTAGGGTCATGGTTTTTGGACCTAGAATCCTAGTTATGGTCATTGAGTTTTTAAAAATGAAAAATAGTTTAAGGTCATAATTAATGGACCTAAGATTTTAGTTTAATTTCATGAAGCTAAGACTAGGGGGGTCTCAACAGGATACGTATAGAGAAGTGAAGTGAAAACCACAATGCAAATGGAGGACCAATATTTCCCAACACCACACAACACATTCCTCAGACATTTTCACATAGATTAATTTCATGATTCTTCAAAATGAACTCCTAGTTTATGTTCATTGATTTTGGACCAAAGGGATCTTGGGTGTATCATCCTATATTCAGTAAAACATCCTTCTTGCCCCATACCTGCATGATCCCTACTTGGTGCAAGAAATAAAAAGTGGTATGGAGTTTGCCATTATTTCCGAGGAGAAACAATGAGGGGAAAGGTGACCAAAAAATCATGAAAGGTATATAAATACATTCAATATGAGGATAATAAGATAGTGGAGTAATAGAAGGATGGGGTACAACTTTCGACCTTGTTTAAAACATGGGTTAAATACTAGAGTTAGTTAGGAATGTGGTGAAAAGATGCATAATCAACCACAGATCGAGTTCAAATATAAGAGCCACTGTTTGTTGTTAAATATCCTTCAAGTCATAAGACCAGGGTGGGAGGTGACCCAGTGTGAAATTGTATCATTTCATTAGGGATCATGTGTAGATTGGGAGGATGATGATGATCCAAATTGGAGAAGGTGCATGACTTAGGAATGAGAGTGGGTATCATGGTATCTCATTCATAATACACTCAGATGCGCTACATGGCCACACTGGTAGGAAAGAATCAATCTTATCCTCATGGTAGAAGATCCTAAAAGGGGTGGATGTCAGGGGTGGGTTTGAGATAAAATAACTGAGAATCACTATGTATCCCATGAAGATGGGAATCAAGCCACTGATAGCTATTGTAAAGACATGGTAGGGGACCAAAAACGGTGGAGTGTCTTCTTCTATGGTGAGGAATGTAAATTCATATCATATTAGGAGTAATTTTATATTTATACGAAGTAATATATAGTGTATCTCAAAATTATGATTTGATACATCCTGATTTTTCATGGGTTATTTCTTGACATCAAATACCTATCATATGAGGCATCCTAATTTCACATGGGGTAAGTCTCTAGAGTAACGTCTTACAATTAGGATGTTGTTCTTGGTATTTTAAATCCATAAAACTCATATTATGACTACTATTAGTTTAAAGTCATTAAGCATGGGTTGTAGGGAGGAATAGGCATCCCATGAGGGCTCGTGTGAAATAAAAGAGTGAGAACCTGATGTGAATGGTGGGAAAAGGACTATATTCTATAAAAATATTAACAAAACTTATCCCCAGTTAACATCCCATCATAGGGGGATGGAATCCCCAGTAATAGGTCGACTAAGGGGATGAGAAAAAAAATAAGATATTTGAGTGTCACTATGTATCCCATGAGTATGGGAATGAAGCCACACATAGTTCAAGGACATGGTGTGGTAGGAGACCAATGTCGGTAGATGGGTTTCCTCTTAAGAGAGGATACTAAATTATTTCAAATTAGGATATGAGGAATCCTGATTTCATATGGGTTAAGGTTGTAGTTTATCATTGTACACTGAGGACGTTGATGTTTGTTCATACCATACTTTTCATATAGGGTATGTCACTTTTTTTAGGTTAATATTATCACATGAAGAGGCATCATAATTTCATCTGTTGTAATATAGTAGTATAATGTAATATTTTGATGATTTTTTATGGTCTTACACATTTACATTCCAATTATTTTCTTCTTCATATTGAGATAATTGGGAATCTAGGCCTCCTAATGGGTCAAGGTAAATGGATGGGTATTATTTCTGAAATGGAGGCCCTTGAAAGAGTTTTTGTTTGATAACAGGATTGGTAATGAAGGATTTTGTGGTGAACCTGTTGTTGGGCCTGGAGATAGAAAGTATATGAAGTATTATTTATCCCATGAGTATGGGAATTAATCCACACATTTTTCTGGGTAATGATGAGAGAATATGTTTTTTGAAATACCAGTGATTAATCAAACCTTGTGAATCTTGGGTGAATAAATATATTTTCACGTCATAATAAATGAAGTATGGATCTTAGATTGAGGCCATACAACTTGGTCAAATAGAAAATTGATTAAGGGAATAATGCTTGGATTAATGTGGGTTTTTTTTGTTTTTCCGTGCAGTACATAACAGTTAACACGAGACGTCAAGAAACCAAGGAGCCCTTGCATCAAATGAAATGATCTTGAAAGAAGTTTTTAAATATTTTATGTCCATACATATTGGACCATATAAAATAGTTAAGTCATGAATCTCGTACTTGGGATACATTTTATTTTAGTGAATTTTCATAGAATGAAGGATGTAGAACTCAACATGAATGGTGGGAATGTGGTTCCATATAACACAAAAATATCTGGAAGTAAAAAGAACATAGATTAATGTCATAATACTTATACATATTAGTGATATTGGAATAATATTTATGTTCATGATTCTTGGACTAGGAGAATGTTAGTATCAAAATTATTTATATGGAACAGAGGAGATAAAACCTGACATGAATGGAACCAAGGAGGATTGTGTATCATATCAATACCATTAGAGGAACTACATGCAGTTTTAGGTGATGATGTTTGGACCACAAATGGGGTGAAAGGTTCATCAGATTGATAAATTTTTTCATGTTACAAATGAAGGGGTTTCTATATGTCACTATATATCCCAGGATAATGGTAACCAAGCTACACATAGTTCCAGAATACGGTGTGGTAGGATACCAACACCAAAACTGAGGAAAACCCTATCAAATAGGGAAATTGAGTTATACCACCATTTTCAAGAGGAATTACATTCCCATGAAATGGTTAAAGTATATATTTTAACATCATGTGTTGATGGAATTGTTTTTCGATATTCTCATATCGTATGAGGTGTCTTGATTTCAGATAGGGTAAAATTTTTGGAAATCTGATACTCATCGGACGATGAATTCTAGGTTTATTTGTGGTAAAATTTCATGGATCATTTCATACTAATCGTATGAGGTATCCCAATTTTATATTAGGTAAGATAATCTCTCATTAAGAGGAATCAGGTTTCATGCATGGGAAAATAATATTTAAATTTCATTCCCTAAGGATGTACATTTTTTAGTTTAATGTCCTAAAAGCTTGGACTATAAGGATTGGAAACTATGTAAGGTCACCACGCTTGGATCGATTACAAACAGTTCAAGTCTCTATGTCTTGAATGATTCAAAATAGATTAAGGTGTTGTTCCTAGACTATGGGGATTTGTGAATAATGACCACATGTGTACACATCTTACCAACACTCTTAAGACCATTCGAGTCACACTCAATATTGGAAACGAAGAGTGGTATGTGGGATTTCCCATCATGTGGATGTGTATAATATGTGTAGAGAGATGTCCGACTAATAATGTACCTATGAAAATGACCTTCTTTCTCAATGAATATAGATTTACAGAGGTAAAACACCAACGGTGTTAAAATTTACCCAAATATTTAGATGTATAAACAGGGTAAATCAAGACATCTAAGATATGGACAACGAAATGGGGGTGACTAAAGGATAGGAAAAAACATTTGAATATATTTAAAATACTGGTTTCATAACCACATAAATTAGGTATGGGGAGATAAAATGTGGAATAAACCATTTTTCATGTTCAAAACATGAGAACTATCACCCATCACATGATATCCATCAAGGATTTTCCCTGGACTATTGGTGATCCATGATAACTAGGATCCATCACTATTAGAAAGACCATTTGGATTTAAAAGGTGATAAGGATCCAAATCAAGGGAGACTCATAGTATAGAGATGATCCATGAGAATGTCTTTGTAGAATTCAACACTCTAGTTACTACAATAATACACAATTGAGCACGTCAAAAAGAATTATTGGAAAGTGGGATTCAAACCCATTCTCAAGGATAGGGGTTATGGTGTAGAGTAAGGAAATAAATTTTTTGATGTTTAGGATCATAGGTCATAGGCTAAATGCATGGATTTTAAGGTCATACTACCTAGATCATAGTGTGGTATTTTTTCTTATGGGTGTTCTTGTAAAACAAATGAGTTAAAACCAGACATGAAAAGAGGGAATGTCGGAAAGCGTACAACATAAATACTTCAAAAAAATTTCACATAGTTTACAGTCATAATGCTTGGACCACAAGTGGGAATAAAGAGTCAATTATGGGTTGATTTTCCACTGGTGTTTGAGATATTATTTATTGGCATTACTACATATCCCATGTAAATTGGAATCAAGACACACATGGTTCTGGAACATGGTTCTATAGGAGACCAACACCAAAATAAAAAATCCTCTCTGGTGAGGGAATCCCATTTTCATGATACAAGGTAAGGCGGAAATTTATCATCGTGTGCTAAAGATGTCGGTTTGTGATCATCCCATATTTATCATATGGGTAATCATGTTCTTATATGGGGAACAATTTCATTATCCCATTAATATTGTATGAGTAATACTGGTTTATACATGGTAAAACCATACCTTCTTAAGAGGAATCATAGTTTTATATGGTGTAATGTTTTTGACCATCTCATACTTCTAGTACAAGGAATCCTAGTTTTATATGGGATAATATCATAATTTAACATCATGCTCTAAATATGTTTGGATTTTTATTTTAATGTTATACAAATTAAACTATGGATGATGCTATTTTAATGTCAGGGAGCTCAGACCACTGGTCGTATGAATAGTTTATTGTCATGATTCTTGGACCTATTGTCAAAAGATTAGGGTTGTACCTCTTTGAACATGGAAAATAGTTTAATATCGTGATTCTTGGACTTGTTATATACATTTTAATGTCATACTACTTGGATCTATAAAAAATAGTATAAGTATGTGATGATTGTACCAATGAACATCCTCATGTGATTATTGAGATACTTGGAATTGGTGGGAGGAGTGACACACTCTCCATCCATGGTAAAAAATGTGTATGAAACATTGGAATAGAACTTGTGAATTATTTAAGGTCGTTACCATTTGGGATCTAGCTTCAGTGGCTTTTTCTTGGTATCATTGGTGTTGTGAGATCTAGTACCATGTTTCCCTAGAGGAAGGAGATGAGTTGAACCATCTTTATGAACACTCTTACAACTCTACTTTGGTTCCACTATAGATTGTTCAAGGCCTATATACTATTCTCTTCAAAGTATTCTAACTCAACTAAGTGTAATTATTTGATTCTATCTAGCATATTACGGTCAAAGAAAATTATTCATAGAAATGTAAACTAAACCTCAATAGGGAAATACAACCACTATTATATATTATTTGGATTATTGGGTCACATTTGAGGAATTTATATTCCTAGATAAATTGTGGGAGAGGGCATTGGGGATCACTTCCATCTAGATATTCTTGTCCTGGACCACCATTTTCTTTAGGAAGTTAGAGAGGTTTTTTTAATGCCTTAATCTACCCATTTTCATACACATATATGTGGGAAGTTTAGTTGGACCAGATGTTGTACTTTTTTTTATTTTTTCTTCATCTTGGATTCCCATAAGTCAGTGGCATTACCTGTGAGAATATCATCAGGTAATCCAAATATATGGATGATGTCGGAGATCACTAACTCAATCATGGAATAGGGTTTTACTTCATTAAGGGAAATTCCTCTTTACCATTTGGTTAAGTGGTATATTGAATTTATAATGAACAATCACTGGTGATATTTAAATTAAATGTATGGCCCACGATAGTGAGTCCCCATACTAAAAAGTTCCAAGAGTACCTGGTAGTGTAGATAATATTTGACAATCAATTCAAGAAGTTATCATATTTATAACACGTGTGAAACATTTTGGTGACCTCAATGTAGTGATAGATCATGGTGGTTCAGATGTAGCCAAACCCTCTAAATCTAGTGGAAGAGATTTAATCTAGCCTGATGAAAACCATAGGTTCTAGCATGGACCGATTACATAACAAGAGGGATCCAATATCCTTGGATGTAACAGAGGAAGATTCCATGAAATCCACCTCTGTAGAAAGTGTTCTCAAGGATAAGAACACTATAAAGGGTGAATTGAAATGCTCATCAACGAGTTTTATAATAATCAGCTTGATCTGATAAGATAATTCCATGTTGGAGATACTCGACAAGAGGATTCATCCATTTATTGATTTTCTCTGTATTAGGGGATCTTGAGGTTCCCGAAATAAAAGTACCATCAACCAATTGGTTTACTTATTTCTTATAATCATCATTTGAAATTTTAGGGGTAATGACCCTCTGATGTGACACATGAATGACCAATTATTCATGATCAATCTCTATTAGATATGTGGCTATATTGGCCAAGGAATTTGGTCCATATCCCCTTGTTACTGATAATCATTTTAATTAAATCATCACTTCCACTATCCTCAGTTACAAATGGGATGAAGTAATTCCCCTCAAGGATTTAGGGGTAAATAATTTCATCACCTTCATTAAGTGTAATATCAATGCCTTATTCGATTTCGCTTACACAATATTGATGAAAAATGACTCTAAATTATGTTATATTAAGTTAAAGAAACTATAATAGGATTAAAACATCGAATTAAACAATTAATTATTCTATCACGAAGTATGCAATGAAAAAATAGAGTGCTTCAATTAGACACTATAAAAGATACTCAAGAAAATGGTGGTCAAGGGTAATATTTCTAGGCCAGACAAGAACCTTATTACTTTATGGTCCCAAAGTACCACCATGGTCACTACCATACAAGTGAATCGGTATTCATTGGTGTATAGAACTGAAGTAGTGTTTCCCATTGATTTACAATATCTATTACTTTGTATATCTATCTAAAGATACCTCTTAGATGATTATCAATCACAAAATTAGCTAGTTGAGTTAGAAAAAATCAATTATAAATGTTTTTGTACAAAGAAAAACCTCAAAATGTATCAAAATTAGACCACGCGATCCATCAATAAAACGGTTATCCTCTTATCATTTTTTCAAAGTGAACTAGTATTTACACTCAGAACCCTAAGGGTAATAGGAAGGAAACCTTCAATGCAGAAACCTATGTGGGAAGGTCCATACTTTATAAATAAGGTTTTTTTATAATGAATCTTACTCATTATCCATAATTAATGGTGAATTCATTACACCCCCACCAATGTGAGGTTTATCAAAAAGTACTTTGTACAGCTTCCATTAGTACCCCCATGTATTGACATCGTGACTCTAAATTTCATATCATCCAAAGACCTCACATCATAACCCTAAACTGCACAACATCCAAAGTCCTGATATTAATACTTTAAAGATCATATCATGTTTAAACCTTACCGCATGATATTGAACTACATGGAAGAATTCTTTACCACATGACATTAAAAAACACATATTATTTTACTTCATGAATGGTTCACTGCACATGAGGTGGGTCTATAGGAAAAAAGATGACGTACTCACATCCTCATGTGTGAATCAAATCCACATAGTTAATTTTTTCCACTTGGGAACTATGTGTGGCTTGATTATTTCCATTAATGAATACATAGTGATGAATAGATCTAAAATCCTAGGTTTAGACACAATATGAATAGACAAATGTCTCTCCCATGTATGTGTTAAACCATAATGGAGTGTTTTCTATTCAATAACTACGTTTGTATTGATTAATGCTATAACATGATATGTACTGACACACTGATCTAAAATATGGGGTTCATCCATAATATAAATGGAAAAAATGATCCCTCTATGTGTGGTCCATACATGTGTTGAGTTTATTCAATTCAAGAACTACATGTGTCTTGATTCATACTATCCTGAGATACATAGTGACATCTAGATCAAAAATCATGGGTCCAACCACAACATAAATGAAAAAAATTCCCCCACTATCAAATGGGTCAGACCTGTGTAGAGAGTTTTCCATTTAGGAACCACATATAGTTTGATTCCAACTATTACAGGTTACATAGTGATACCCTAATGTAAAATGTTGGGTTCATCCATATCATAAATAGGAAAAATCCCCCCTCTATATATTGGTCATACATTTGTGTAGATTATTCCATAAAAGGACTGTATATGACTTGGTTTCTCCTATTAGTGGAAACATAGTGAAACCTAGATCATAAATCTTGGGTCTAACCACAATATAAAAAATATACACCATTCGTTGAATATAGAAATTACATATGAAGTAAAATATCTAAGAACAACATGTGTCTTGATTTCTATCATCAATGGATATGTATTGATGCATGAATCATCTATTTTGGGAAAACCATGAGTTATCATCACTCCCAATCATGTCCCTCTATGAGAGTTAGATCCATGTATAGGTCATAGATTACAATAAATTGTGAAAACTCTCACATATTACCATTCATGTACTCTCACATGGCTTAATTGACTACCCAATTATCCCTTTTTTCTCATGTCGAGCATGCCTCATGTGATCTTAGGGAACCTGGAAAACCAATCTAGATGATCCAAATGAGACATGTATTGTATAAAAAAATTCATAGTCAAATGAAGACGTAATGCCTGAAAACCTCTGATTTTAATGACATTAAACTAAATGAAAACATCCTGGTCATGCATTTTTTAACTACAATACATGAGGTCTTTACATTAAAAAGATCATCTCCATAATGATTGTGTACTCAAGAATCGCATTTTTTATCCCCTCACCTTGAAATTTGTTCAATACACAATGTATTGGCCTTTAGGGTGTTTGAAAACTTCTTAGATCTTGAGTTTCCTACGAACCAACTTCTATTACTCAATATATGATTTCATACCAACTAATTACTCATGTTGATATTCTTATCTTGGAATCCCATTGACCTTAGGATCCTCTGATCTTAGTTCTCCACTATAGAAAACATGTGGAAGAGACTTTTAATAAAAATGGACCTTCTAAGATTAATTTGATAATTGACACCATGACAAAGAGCTTCTGACTGGTGGATGATTGGTCCTAGAGGAGATTCCATGTTAAATCCTAGAGTTATTGTCATAAATAAATGGAATACGGGATTCCACTACTAGAAAAGGTTGACATGCACCCACAAGTTTGCAGCACATGTTAACTCATTTATTCAGGGTTTATCATTTACAACTTACATAAAAAACTATTTAAGTGAATTAAAATACCCTCGATGTTACATAATTGTGCATCATACGCATTTCGAAATAAATATTATGCAATTGTATTCTTGGACACTTCCATTTTGGCTATGTATTTTCTTATGTAGACATAGTTTCCCTATGTTGGTTATTACTATTAGTAATGTGTCCTCGTATCATGATGTTAAACTACATTACAATGACTTAGTTTCATGAAATTGAACTGGATGACATATGTTCCATCCTGCAAGACCTGAAATTGCTTAGTGTAGGCCCTCCTATACAGGAATCTGTGATAGGGGTGAATTTTTCCCCTCCAATCCAAAATGAAGTATCAAACATACCAATACCTTTGTATGATCTCGATCTATGTAGTAGCCACCCTATCGAACCCTAATGTTGAGACATACTAATGGAAGAAGAAAGGATGCCCATCTCACCTGGATACATGACAGATCTACATTGGGAGATAGCCTTAAAATAGCTTATTTTGGCATGATTCTTGACCATAAAATATTCATAGGGAAATACATGGAATCCGAGATATAAAATTTTCACATACCTCTATTTAAATAAGTCTATGCCATACTAACTCACTCTACCTATGTACAAGTAAAATATAACTACAACGTGATTTTTTTCATGAGATAAATCTACCGAATAAGAGAACTAGAATATGGTTACCCACTAATAATCCTAGGAATATATAAAAGGTTTTTTATATAAATTCTACTGACTAGTAAAATGTGTCCAAAGGGATATCCTTAAAAATTTTACATCAATTTCTATATATGTACCGCATGATGTTGAAATGAAAGGAAAATGTCCTAATCACATGACATTAAACTATATGATAGATACATCCCCATGACATGATGTTAAAATGAGCAGACCATGACCCATCATCATTCCTTATATAAGTACCACTAGATCCTAAACTAGAAAAACTAGAGTTTGAGGTTCTTCTATCATCTTTTTTTCACCTTAATCCATAAATTTCACTTCATGTCTTGAGAAGCATGAGTTTCTACAGACCATTCATGACCCTATGAAAGAAGAAAAATATCTTCTTTTGAAAATGCAAGAGGTGGACCTACATAGGGGCCTTAGACCCATAAACCATATGAATATTGGTCTTTTAGAAAGGGGATTTAGATCCTTGTGATCCCTGATGTCATCCCAATGGAGAAAATCACCATAGAGTGATTCCCAAACATTTTCACCATGATTTTCTCATAACATCACTCCTTGAATGAGATCTTTGAGTTATGATTTAAAACATTTTCATCCCCCAATCAAGGGGTAGTTTGACTAATCTTGAATCTAGGAATCCAAATTAGGTTTTTGTGTAAAATTTTCTTTATGCAAGGTCCTAATGTATCACGAAATTAAACAACATGAAGTTAAATCAAATCTATATGACCTTAAACATTAACCAATAATGTTACAAATAAAAAGTCCCTAAAATTCTAGTGAAAGAGACCTAAACCTAGTCAGGTTGAAAACCCAAAAAAGTTCTATTTATGTAAAATTAATTTATTCACTATGTTAACTCTTCATTTATATAGTTTAGGTAAAATTTGAGCATAAATAAAAAAAGTCATAAAGATCATGTGGGTAATTTTGTGACCATATTAAAAGTTCAGTTGTCTCACAGTACCACTCTGGACTATGTAAAAAGTAGATCAATGATTTATCAAATCCCCTCTCCATGATAATGTGTTCAATATGTGGAAAAAATAGTTTTACATTGCCAAAAAAATCCTGAATATTATATTTTCCATAAACCAGTTTAATTTCTTTGAAGTAACATTTGATACCATCCAATTTCTTGAGTTGTTGTTCTTCTCATGGAACCATGTGGACCTTGGTCCCCCTTTCACCTAGTTCTTCTAGGTTAAAAACTAGTAATATATACTATGTAATCCAAAAGTACCCCATTGTTATTCATTGGAGTATTGAAACCCTTCCCAAGAGGTTGTTCCTAGAGGATGTTTGTTCATATAGGAGACCCCCCCACTTAAACCTAGGAGTTACAGACCTAATTGCATGAAATATAGGCTTCATCCATTATCAATGGATAACCTGTAACCACTGGTTTCCACCAAAATTAAACTCATATATTCATATACTACGATTTAAAATCCTAATAATATAGATTCGACATCCTTGATATTATATCATTGTGCTTTGTAACCATTGTCAATTTAGGAGTGTGGTATTCCATTCCAAAACCTTTTAAAAACAAAAAACATGTGACTTAAAATAGTTTGGGTTAGAGTTAAAGCTACCCAAATAAAAACTAAGCATCCCTAGAGTTATATTACACTTCATGGATATCTCTTTTCTCCATAACCAACTTTACGGTCAAACAATTTAAAACCTCTTATATCTTTTATGGACCTTGGAAGAGAGAGGGGATCCCCTTTGCATGACCCTGCATGTAATCTTTATGGGATATTAGATAAGGGATTATGACCCATTAGATATAGGAATATCCTTCTTGTATGAAATGAACACCAATCCTCTAGATCCTAGAAAACACAACAATAGAACTCAGTATTTGAACATTAGTGTCCAATCAGTGAATTCACGTTTAGGGGGGAAGAAATTACATATCCTTAATTTTTTAATGAGTTGTTTTAATACTTGTTTTCTGATGAAGACATTAACATTTGGGTTTATTATCATTTGGAATAAAGAAATTCAGTGGAATCTAAAATCAGTATATAAATTACTATCTTTCGGGTGAGGAATCAAACATTTAGGGAGAGTTTTTACTATGAAATAAAATGTTATATACGATATATAGGGAAGATTTACTATATTTAGATAATTATAAGGTGTTTTGATAAATCTTTATATATGGTTAAAAAGTGGATAAATGGATATTAGAGTTAATGTGAAACGTAATATTATGTATTTATCACTTATTTTATACACTAAAAATGGATCATGGATACATAATTATATTTCACACTATATTTTAAGAATTTAAAAGAACCTGAATTTCAATGGAAATATACTATATTTATAAAACAAAATATATGTGGGAGAAGGTTGGAACATGATATCTTGTTCTTGGATTTTATTAGAACAAGTGTAAAATGTTAGAAGTGGTTAGATTTTTTTATTTTTAATCAATTTGGGAATAATGTTTTATATATTAGTTTAGTACAAGGATTCTAGAACCTTAGACAAACAATGGTAGAACTTGAAAGTCATTTTTTTATGATGAACTAACTACACTATAAGAGGATCATCTATTCCATAGTGAAGATAGAAAATAAAGAGATCATAATGGCTAAAGAAGTTTTCATGAATGTAGTGTACATATGGAATCTTTGAATGAAATGAGTTCCCTATGACATATTAGTTGAATTGATGAAGAGTAATATTACATTAAATACATTTTAATGTGAATTTATGGTCATATTGATCTTGAGTAGGATGAAATTCATTATGGAAAGCAATCCATTTTAGAATCCATGGAGGATTTCACATTCTCAAAATTTCAATTGGAAACATGATATTACTATACAACCTTCCATAATTAATGGTGTCGCATGACTAAAATATACCAAAAAGAGACATTGTGTTTGTCATGGGTGATTTGATCCTAGTTGTGGTGATCAAAGAAAAAATATAGATCCAATGGGAGAATATGTCGATGTTAAATTCATTTAAGGTATCAATTTTTTTCTAGATTAAATTGAAAATGGGAATCATTACTCAATGGAAGTTAATAGAGAAAGTGTTTTCTAGGAGGGAAATTTTGTTATGGTTTATATTGTGCTATGAAATTTCCTCCCATGATGTGGCTAAAATTAAAATTGAAAAATCATGATTTTATTGGGTGATATACGCAGTTTTGTCATGGACCACGGTGGTTAAAGGATGAGGAAGACTCTATAATAGGAAATTTTATTCTCATACATTTTATCATTGAATTATTATCCTAGAAAATAATTATTCGAGTAATATGATTTGAGTAATTGAAAGAATCTTAAATGGTGCATCAATTCATATAAATATGGGTAAATTTAAGGGATTATCATCATGCTAATCTTAGATATTTATTAATGGAAAATTTTATTAAGTTAAACGAGTACTTATTTAAAAGTATAAAACATATTGAATGAAGAAACATTTATATAAATAAAGAAACTACTAAATATATTTTTCATTGAGATAAAATTAATATTGTTTTATACATATTAAATATTTGATCTTGGTATAAGATATTTGAGTATTATGGTCACACCCTAATGTTTTATTTCTTATTAACTTGTAGATATTATTTATGAGTGGCTATTGTGTCATATTTTATCTTTATATCCCTTTTTCAAAGTAATTAATGAAAAATTATAATGATATAGTTTCCCATCTATTTCTATTGATCCCTTTCTAAATTTGTATTCAGATGATGTGATGAGTGAAATAACCATGTACATTGATACATTGTCAGTGTATACTCCTTGAAGTATCCTTTCGTAGTGAATCTTGTAAAATCATAGCATCAATCATCTTACTTTTAACTATTCTGTATACTTTGGATGAGTAGTTTATTATGAAATGCTCTATTTTTTTATTCAATTGTAAGAATAATATTTTGATAAATGTTAATAAATTTTTTACACCCAAATTCACCCCACTCTTTGGTTTTGTTAAGACATTGCTGTTTAAACTTATAATGCTATTTTTTACCCATGAATTGACCAAAAATAGATGAGAATAAAATTTTAGGGGATAATTTTTTGTAATAATATTGAAAATGATTCAATTAATCATGTATTGTTTGAAATCTACTGAAATCTAACATATATTTTATATAAAAAATGATACTTATAATTATATCATATTTTTAGAGATCATTTATTTTTATTTAAGTTATTATTTTTCTTTGGAATCATGGATGGGTAATGAATTGATATATTTTTTCATTTAATATTTTAGAATTAGTGTAAGGAGTTTCCATCCATTTAATAGTATATAGTTTGTATAATATTACTCGTGATGTCTTTTATGTTTACTTGTTGAGTGAATAATAATAATAACAATTGTATATAATTATATAGAATAAAATTAATGTGGTTGTTTATGTAACCATTATAAAAAATACATTTAATATCGATGATAAGTAAAATAAGGTGTTATTATGGAGGAATATTTCATTTATTTTGGTGTTATGAAAGCATGAGGGAAAATTGGTAATTGGAAATAAGGAAAAAGGTATCAATCAATAATAATTATTGGCCTAAATGTTTTATGGTTGGGGAATATCAGAGTATTTAAAGGGTAATAAAATATTGTGGTTGAGATAATTAAGAAAAACCGATTATTATGAATAATTTATAATTTTTGTTTCAATTAATTTAAATATTAAAATGGGAAATGGGTGGGAAATATGGAGGACTCGTGTATCAATTTCATGATTTGAAAAATGTGCTACCCAAAATGGTTTTCTATTATCTAAAATTATAGACCTTTAATGAATAATAGTAATTTTATTTATATTTTACAATATATCAATGATATAATTTAAAACATAACAATGAGTAATTAATCAATAATTCTATGCATGTGTGAGTGTATAACGAATTAGTAAAAAGAACAGAGAATAATAATTATAATGTTATACATATTTGAATCTTTCATTCACATTCAATCATATCATCTCATAAAAACACCCCTATATATGCCATAAATTAATTTCCTATAAACATAATAAATAGTCTCATGAAAAGAGTTCCCAAAAAAATTACACACAAACTGCAATAAAATTTCCACACGTGAAAATCTATGTATATGTTAAACTCATATATTTCATAAGTTTGAACATTCCTTAGATATATAATCCCATTAAAAATACATTTCACCACATAAAGAACAATATATATATCATTTTAATTATATTTCATTCTCCCTCAGACAAAAATAATCTAAATAATAAGTGATAGATGGGACAAAACCATTATACATATAATAATATTGGTTTACACCAAGGAATTATTTTTTATGTGTTAATAATTAAATTATTATTTTTGAGTCATTGGATTTTATAGAACTCATTTTACATAATGAAATTTAATTAATGGATCAATTGGCCCTATATAATGTTATAGGCTGAAAGTTTAATTTTTCCCTACAAATGGTAAAATAGAAAATTCTTCCTTAATGATGTGTTGGATTGTGGAATAGAAATTTTCATTTAGTTTAGAATATAGTTTTTTAATAATTTCTATTTTCATAATAATTGGATGATGTCATTTCATTACACCATCAATGGTAATAATTGTTACGGATTTATTTAAAATAAATTATATTTCATTAAAGGGTTTGACCTAGACCTACACATTTATATTTGTACATTAAAAGAGTTGAGGGGGAGGCTAGTGTTTATAAGAGTCTTGTATCTCCAATGAGGTTTCGACCCAACCCTTAAAAGTTGGTGAATAATGGTGATAGTCAACTCTTAACATACCGTTATAGGTAGCGACATGGTAGTAGTGATGATGATAGTTCACCAGAGCAATGAGGGTCATTTAATATATGATCGAACAATAAAAATTATGAACGATAAGACCTAGTATGTGGTATTTATATTTTAATGATGTGATCCATATTATGGTAAACCATATGATAATATTGATAAAATGGTGAGAAGCATGCCACTTCATCCCAAAATAAGAAATGCATTACATGAAGTAGGAAACAGACAACCATCTGATCAAGAAGTTCAAACTATATCCCACAAGGCGATGCCACATATGTGGGGGTCATCTCAAATGATGCCAAGACAGGGTATCCTTGTCATATGATTAAATAATGGATCACCAACATATGATTTCAAAAGTTTTATGGTTTATTTTTATGGAGGTTGGTAGGGTGGAACTAGGGGGAGCCATGTTTTACCCGTCGGATTGGGTGAATCTTTAATGGGAATTTGAGGGTTCATAGAGGGGAATTTTTGGGAATATAAAATTATATATGGATCCTCTGAACATACTAAACAAAATGATACCATTTTTGGGATAATTTTGTGTTTTTTGATAGAGTAATTAATAAAATAATAATTAATTCACAATGAAAAATTATTATTATTAAATAAGAATAATTTTATGATTGTTAAACAAGTGATTAGGACAACGATCATAGTTAGTAATAAATAATTAGGTTATTGTAAGAGAGAAACTCAATGTGATATGAATTACTATAGTGCAATAAAAACATCACTTTGTGTTAAGTAAATAAGATATTGTCATTTATTAATATTAATAGATATTGTAATATTATTGAACTGAAATAAGAATCATTAGTTGAACATTCCACATTGACTTAACTATGTAATCCATATTTTGGTTAATTGTGGTTTTTTTTAAATATAATAAGTTATTATGACCTTGTGTTAATATCTAAGGGAGAAAATCATTGAAAACTCATTGTTAATTTTGTCTAGTGATGATTGAAAATAAAAATGAATATTGAATTCATAATCAAAAAATGGTTGAATACAAAGAGTTGGGAAGTGATAAACAATAGAAGAAATATTTCATTATTAAATTTTATATGAAATTATATTGGAAATATTTTTAATAAGTTATATGTGTTTTCAAATATTTTTAAATGAAAAACTAATTCTTAGAAAACATTTGATCACTTTATATGTGTTTTAAAGGAGAAAATCAATATATTTGATTGAATTATATAAATTTTTTTGATTCATATCATGACATGACATTTACTATAAAAAATAAATATTGATAAATTGGTCAAATACCAAAGGTTTATATGTTTAACAATTTAATATGTCATCAAAGGTATTGGTGAAATGGTGCAACACTGATAAGGGGTTATTTCCCCAAAGGAAAGATACAATCATTATGGAAATGAAAGTAGATGTTGAATGTTGTATAGTTAATTCAACTCTAACATGGAATGATACCATTAATATTGATGTTTGTGAAATTTGAATCTCCCAAATAAAGATTATAATATATTATGAAATTGATTTTCAAATATAGTGGATTTACCATTGGTTATTTGATGTGATTTGGGTGTAACATACGGTACAGAAAGTTGTATCTTCTTAATTCTATTATTCCCAGCAGAACATTTCAGTGATAACATACATCATTATTAGAAAAACAAATTAAATATTTTAATGAGATAAAAATGTGTAAAAACATTGAGGTTTATATGTGATTTTTTGTTATCAAATTCAAAGTAATATCAACTGAGTTGTGTTATGGAAAGTTGAATATTAAATAAATAAATAACATTTTACTGTTATATAATTATTAATAGATTTCTATGATCATAGATAGTTTGAATATCATGAGGAAGATGTGAAATAATTATATTTAAATTAATGTACTCTTTTATGATTGAATAGAGGATCCTTAATTGTGAATTAGGTTATTTTTCTATGTAAGAAACTTATTTGATATGTGATGCTGCCTATGAAGGATGAATATTAGTTGTGATGTGATGATGCAGTTAATATTCCCTACACTCACCCTATGATTAAGGGTAGGGTGCGATTAAAATGGCCATAAAATTATTAACAATTAATATAAGTAGATAATTAAGTTGAATTATACCTATATCTTCTCCCACCTTACCATATAACTGAGTTAATATAGATTAGATAACTACTAGCATATAGGTGGATATGGGTAATTCCCACAATATCTCTAGTCTGGGATAGTTATACAAGGGTAATTCTTCAAGTGACCCATATATTAAAATCTAATGGATGGTAATTGACCTAAGTGATAGACTCTTTCACTCCCAAGTATTTGGGATCGATGTATATGATGATTCTCTAGATAATATATCTTATCCAACCAATGACACATAGACCAAGAGGACCAAATATGTAGATGTAGCCATGTAGATTTTTATTTCATATAGTACCTTGGTATAAAACTATAACCATAGAGATGTGTATTTAAACTAGTGTGCATACATGTATACAACATCTATCCTTATAGATGTGTATTTCCTATAACACTGCAGAGATTTGAAGAGATGTGTATTTCCTATAAAATCTCATGATCAATGAATTTAGGGTGTCTTATTGGATGAGAAATCTATAAATGGATGTGATATCTACTTATATTCTTTTATAATAAATCCTTGTTTCTTAGAACACATGATGAAATTAAACTGTGGGTAGTTTGTAAAATTTTGAACATGATTTTTAATATATCAAATTATTATTTCAAGTAGAGTTGGATTTTATACACTTATTTATTATTGATTCATATAAAAGCCAGTTGTTTATGGGGTTAGCTCATTATATGGACTTATTTGAGTATTGTTTCTCACCCCTATATATGCACTTGGACATTTAATTTTTTTAAAATAAAAATAAGAAAATAAAAGTTAATTGATGATCATAGAGACTAGATTTGGGAGTTGGATATGGATAGCTAGAGGAGTGGAGATATCATCACGATGACCACCTTCATTCATTAGTTTTCATGACCACATATAATCGATATGTGATGGTTGATATCAATTTTTTTAGTTTTATTATCCTATATTATTTCTATCATGGTGGATGATGATTCCTCATAATATGTGAGATGTTATATCTAAAGGTAATTCCTCTCATTATGTTTATGGATTCCTTAGTGTTGTTAAGCTCCCCCTAGAATATTAAATGTAGGTTTGTGGAGTTCAATTACTAAAATTACATGATATGCTAATATCTTATCCTTGAGAATGTTTAGGCTGAACTATAGTCATCCACCTTAGTTTTTAAAATTCCTCTTTGGTAATAGTATAAAATACATATCAACCACATTATTATTTGTAAAAACAAACTCCTTCTTCAATAATCCTTTTTCTTCCTACACCTTAATATAATTATACTTGATATCAATGTTTATATATTAATAATTACAAACTATAATTCTTGAAATATTGATGACACTCTGATTATCACTACTTAGGATTTGCGGTACCTTCCCTTCCACCATGACATCCCTATGTTATATCATTATCCATATTAATTTCTTCATTTATTATGTGTAAAAGACCTATTTTATTTTCTATACTCAAGGTAATTTAATTGTATAACATGTGCCAAATTACACAACTATTTCTTAAGAAAAACACCCCATCAGATGTGGAATATTGATCATCAACACCTCTAGCCTCATCCTTATTATTATACGCAAAATGATAAATCTTTCACATGATATTATAAAACAATCCACATATTGTAGTTTCTTTATTGAAACTTAATATTATTTTCACTTATAAAATTTTAGACTATTTAGGAAAACTTATATATCTTGAACAAAATTTAAATAAATAACATCACATAGTCTCGAATATGTTATTTTAAGAAAAATATCAAATACTTTTTTCAACATATTTTGACCAAAAGAGATTTAATCAAAAATAAATTATATTATAAATTATCTTCACATCCTCCATTACAAACTTATTCACAATTTCTTATTCATATTTCTATGGAGAATAACTATGTGATATTTTTTTAAGAAATTCTAAGTCATATAAAATTTTTCATCTTTCAAAGCACTGTAATTTCAAAAAAAGCTTAATTTGAGTTCTAGATTCTTTAAAAACATCTTTTTTATTTCCAACAAATAAAATATCTTCAACATAGATGGTAATAATGAGATATTCCTCGTTTCTTTCATTGATGTAAAGGTTTTTTTACTATTGGTATTTTGAAATTTAGTGCCTTCAAACTAGAGTAAATATCTTAACACTATTATCTTTGGGTTTTTAATCCATATATTTAGTTTTTCAACATAAAAACACATCTTTTATCTCCCATCATAAATCTCTAAAATTTCTTAATGAAGACATTCTCTTTAGGTTCGCCATTAGGTGTAACAACCTGTTACTTTTTTCAGGTATTTTTAAACCCTACTTTTTTAAATTTCATTGGGTGGGATTCATTTGAGGTTGAATCAGGTAACCTTATGAATTTTTTGGAATTTTATAAACTATTACACGGTCAGCGTGCGACTAGGACATGGTTTTAAAAACCGTGGTCAATACTCATCCAATGGGAAAAGTTGGATAGCTAGATTCACATGGCTTAGGCATGGTGTTACAAACTGTGAATCCATTTTGAGGAAACTGTATGGCCTATATAAAATAGGTGCACTGATTATGAATGCTTTGACTAAACTATGCACCTATGTCTAAGAAACCACGTGGATAGGTTTTTATTTAATATAAATTTATATTAAAAATTCAACAACTTTCTATATAGGTCATCAACATACCTCCTTTAACCCAAACCAATTTCTCCCTTCCAGGGATCCCCCTAGAAGTGTTTTTGGTCCTTTGGATCCCTCCCAAAAGAAATTAAAAGATTGTGGAAAGACCTTCAATTTTCTCATAGCTAGTTTCCTTTTTTCCATTCTCAATATTCTATGGTCTCCCATCTCTTCCTTAGGGTTTTATGAGTCCCCAAGTTGGATTTTGTATAGAATACACATTCCTTTTCATCTAAAAATTGTTTTGTTTAATAGATACTTTTTTTCATAAATCCCCATTGGAGCTTCTCGGTTATGGATTTGTGATTCAAGATCCATTTATCCTAAGGTAGGTGGTTCCATTACGATGTAAAATTTACATTAACCGTAAATTTATTTTTCTAATTGAAATTGATCAAATTAAATGCAATTTTTTTCTTTTGATTAAATGGATTTCAATTTTTTTGTAAAAACCTGATTACATTGAATTGGGGTTTTTATGAAAATAGATTTTTGGTATAAATTGGAAGACCTCCAATTCTATTGAATTTGGGAGTGTTTATGGAAATTTTTGGAATTTAAATTATTAAATTTAAATTAAAAATTAATGGGAAATTCTGAAGACCCAAATTCTATTGAATTCTTTGTTTGTTATGAAATTTTCATGAAAATTAAACTATTGAATTTAATTTTTGATAGTGGATTGTGAAATTTCACGAATTGGTTTCAAATACTTATTCTTCAAAAATGGTGTAATGTTTTGTAATCGAAACCTTAGGGTTTCAGCTTTTTGAAAAGGCGTGTTTTTTTATTAAAAAAACAATGCGGGTTTTAAAGGGTAAATTTTCCTATTTGAAAAGTTGAATTGAAAGTAATTTTATTTCAAGTAGTATTAAATGAAATTTTCCATAATTTTTTTGTTCTGGAGAACATGTGGGCCTTATTTAGTTTTTGAGTTATTTTGGGTAGAACATTATGACTAACAATGTTCTTGAACATCATATCAACACATCACATCCATTAGGCGATGATGATGAGTTTCATTTTCCCTATGCCCAAATGGGTGTATGTACATATTTTTCATTTCATAATGTCAGGTTCCTATAGAATGGAACTATCATATTTATTAGGTATTTTACCATGATTCTCATTTTTTATTTTAATTGCATATATTCCATTATTTATAACTATTTTACATTCCTTAAGATTTTATATATACTATTTTATATAAAAGTGTTTGTTTAATGCATTTTTGAAAAGTGAAATTTGTGTTAAACAAAATTTGTTTAAATTTCATTACATCATTTGAAATGTGAAGAATAAATTGATATTGTATTTAAATAATTTTAAATTCAAAGAAAGATTCGTTTAAACATGATTTTGAAATGAAAAACCTGTTTGTGTTATAAATTAAATGGAATTATTTGGTTAGTTTCATATTGGAATCTTGTTATACAGTCTTTGGGTGAAATCCTACTAGGATTTGTGTCAAACCCTACTTGTGTCTTTGGGTGTTTTTAGATTATATCCTTCTAGGTTCAAGAAAGGGTAAATCATCCCTTCTACATAGTTCTTTCCATTGACCGTGCATTTAGTGAGTTTCATCCTTTGGGACATGGGTATTTTGTCTTCCAGTTTTTTTTTTTGGTTTTCTATTACTTGGTTAAATTAATTGGGATTGTTTATACATGTTTGGCTACTAGTTTGTTAATGCCAATGGAGTTTATTTTGATATTAATTCTGTCTTGTATCTTTTACTTTTGCATTTTTTGTGGAAAATGGTTCCCACTTCAGTTTGTATGATTCCATATGCTAGTTTCTGACACGTTGGGATCAAGAATGCCCTTTGAGATATGTGAGGTAAAACTTGGTTATCTAGTTACTGGGTTACCTGAGTCGGTTTGTGACAAAGTGTTATCAAAGCGGTTTATGTTAAACTTCTTATCTGAATTTTAAAATGGATTGTGAAATCTTTTCAAGACATAGTAGGTAGTTGCGATTGAGCATCTGGCCAACTCACATCATACTGAACCTTCAGCCATTTTTTGTGGTAAGGGAAAGATGGATTATGGATTAGTTATATTATTTTCCCTATTTTTATTTGGATATATTGGAATCCAAATCATGTTCATTCTACCTATTGGGGTTATTTTCTCCTTTTCTTTGTTTGAGTGTAACCTGAAGTATTCGTTGTTGTCGGGTGATCTTGTGTAGCATCTTGCATCTAAGAAGATATGTCAGCTAGATCTAAGGGATGATTCCACTAAAACTCTGTAATTGTATCCTATTATAGATCTGAATCTGGTTGAAGTGATAGTGCACCTTTTTCAATCTTTGGGATAGGGACTACCTCAATATCCAATTCAAGCACCAGTTGTGGAACCTCATACGGAATTTCTCAATATTTTTTACACAGTAGTTCCTTATCCTGAAGCCAAAATCATTCAAAGGATTAAATGATCCTCTATAAGGTGATTAGTGGTTGAGTAGAACGGAACATTTTTTTGAGTTCTTAGAAACACCTGATTAAATCAAAGGAAGTGTGCCACTATTATACTGGAAGGACCGAGTGAATGATGGTTGAAAATGATAATATTGGTGAAGAAACATGAGGGATTAGAGTGTAAGGACTTCAAAGTTCTTTTAACTGACAAGTTCTACCTAGCTTCAATGTTTTTGGACAAGCCCAATATGTTTTTCAAACTAGAGTAGGCTGACTGGATCAGGATTTAATATTAGAACCATTTGGTTGAACTCATTCACTTTTCACTAGAGATAGTATCAAATGAGAGGGTGAAGGCTCTGCAGTTCTATTTGAGACTTCATATGGATATTCATTATTAGGTTTTCATGCCGAATATTCCTTCTTATACTGATTTTCTAAATAGAGAACTAACCGTTGGGATGAAATTTTCTTGTAAGTTAGGGTTATTGAATGTTTTTTTCACTCCAAATGATAGTGTGCCTTTCTATAAGGGAAAGGGGAATCGTGATGATTCTTGTGGTGGTTCTAAAAAGAAGTGTTTTTCTAAACCTCCTATAGTGCCAAGAAGAGGTCCGTTGGTTTGTTACCCATATGGAATGCTGAGGAATTCAAAGGGGGTATACACTGAGAAACCCAGAAAATGAGGCTCCTACAGATGCTAGGGTCACTTACAGATATTATGACATGGTTATTCTTCTCTATGTAGTGACATTGGATCATCTTCACTTTATAAAACTACAGATCAATTAGATGCTTCATGTGAAAATGATTTCAATCCACATCCATCTGAAATGAAGCTTCTTCACATAGTGGAAGAGTCTCTAGAGAAAGTGGATATAGGTCCAATGACCATGATAGGTACCATTACTATAGTTTCATTATTACCAAAATATTTATTTGATATTGGTTCATCTCATTAATTTATTTCAACCCATGTTTTTAATCTTCTTAATCATTCTATGGTTCATTTATATTGTGAAATAGATATTACCACGCCACTTGGTAGGAAGAGAGAGCAGGTTTTCTAAATTCTCTATTGTTTTATCACTCTATCTATTGTTTCTCTTCATTGGAGTTTTTTTATTCATGTCATAAAATATATTGATTTAATTTTCAGGATGTATTTGATCATTTACAAGGAGAATGGGACCCAAGACTGAGTGGGATTATTTGAGTAGTGATATCCCTCTAATTTTTTTCATGTTTTCTGACGTGTTTCCTTCAAAATTCTATGGTTTTTCCCTGGTTGGGAGGTTGAGTTTTCTATTGAATTAATGCCTGGTAATCAACCTATATCTACCCTCTCTAACTATATGGAACCAAATCAAATGAATGGGATTAAGTCATAGTTGGAAGATCTTCTAGAGAATGTATTTATAGGCCTGAGTGTGTCACCTTAGGTGGAGCCTGTTCTCTTCACTAATAAGGCTAATGGGTCACTTCACCTATGTGTGGATTACCAAAAGTTCAATCAAGTTATGGTAATAAAAAAATATTTATTACCATGGATTGATGATCTATTTGATCAGTTGAAATAGGAGAAGTGGTTCTTGAAGATTGATCTTCAATATCGTTACCACGAATTGATGATAAAAGAATCTTAAATTCATAAAACCTATTTTCAGAGAAGGTATAACCATTACAAGTACCTTTTCCTGCCCTTTAGTGTAACCAATTATCCTATAGTTTTCATGGATTTAAGGTACAGTATTTTACATGAGCATCTAGATTATTGTTTGGTTGTATTTAAGGATGATGTCATTGTTTACTCTACGTGCAAGGAGGATCATGTGCATCATCTAAAAAAAATTTGAGTTCACTAAAAAGTCATTGTTGTTATGCCATGATTTCAAAATGTGATTTATAGATTGGGGAAGAGAATTTCTCAGGAAACACGGTGTCAAAAAAAGGAATATAATTTATTCCTAAGAAGTTGAGGACCATTATGTCTTGGGAGAAACAATAAAATTTCTTCCTTATTTTGAGCTAATGGGGATTAGCTGGATATTATCACCATTTTGTTAAGGAATTAACAATGATTTATTATCTGATAATTTCTCTCACTCGGAAGGGGGTAATGTTTTATTCAGATTAAAAATGTCAGTGTAACGAACGAAACTTTGATTAATGGAAACTCCTCGTGATCTAATTAATTGTCTTATTATGTAAAATGGCTATATAACACATGCACTTATTTGGTTTTATGTCTTTGGATTTTAAAATACCGTCAATAATTGTGATTGTTGATAATATAGTCATTGAACAGTGATCGCATGAATAGTATAAATATAGGGCTTTAACAAATCAAATTTCTTCATAAAAAGGAAGAGATGGCCTCATCTAGTAGAATTTCTCCATACGAAGCCCATTTGTCTAAGCTCGGAAAGGAGGTGGAATCATTGGTTTTTACTCTTGACCAAGTTTAATCTGAGATTCAACATGTTAAGCTCAAACAAAACCGCCTACAGTAGAAGTGGAAGTTGATAGAGATTACCACCTGAGCGATGTTATCTGAGCCACCACAAGAGTCTTTCACCATCTCACACCTTACCCTTAGGTCATATGCGGGTGTTATAAAGGTTTATGTAACAAGACCTTATCAATACGATTATTTTCATAATTTTTGTATATAATAAAGAATATGCATTTATTTTATTATTATTACTTTGTAAATAGTTTTTAAAGTTAAAATACTATTTTTAGTTAATATTAAATTAAAAAATATATTTTAAGTAATTAATGGATTTTTGAATTAAATAATATTTTAAAAAATTATTATTACTTAATTAATTTTTATTAAATATAAAATATTATATTATTTTTATGAATTCAATTGTTATTTTTATTAAGGTTTGAAAGCCGTTTTTCTTTAAAACCTATGAATTTTTTATAAATGTAGGATTTTATTTTACAAGTAATATTTCACATATTTAAAAAATTATTTAGGTAAAATTAATATTATTTTTGAAATCAGGATGTCGAAATTATCCAATGATGATTTTTTATAACTTTCTAAGACTGTGGAAATTTTGGGTAAAAACTGAATACCATCTAAATATATAATGTGTTTATGACATCATAATGACCCAATAGTGTGGTAATAAAATACTATAAACATTATGTTCGGCCAATATATTATTTACCATTAAAATAATGTCGTTTTAGTTTTGTTTGATTTATTTTACACAACTTTAGTGGACCCTCCCATAATTATAAAACATTTTAACTTTTTAAATTGATTTCCTTGAGAGTGTGACTCACTTCTACATAAGCATGACTAATATTTTAAGTAGTTCGTAAATTGACCTTATAAAATATTTTTTTCCATTCCCATTTGTAAAAAACCATGGGCAAAACCCATGGGATGGTTTGTGGTTTTCATTAGTTTAATGTGTAGGGTCCAAAACCTAAATAATAAATAATTCCTTCCCTTTTCCAATATAAACCGACACAAGTTCCCACTTTCTCTTAAATAAAAGCATTTGGAGCTCAACCAACTTCTTCCATTCTCTCTCTATAATCCTCTCAAGGCACCCAAGCTCTCATGAAGCCTCTCTCTAGCCCCTCCCAAGCCTTTGGGTTCACACTTCCAAGTAAGGGATCCCTTCCTTTCTTATTTTTATCCAAGTTTCTTTATGTTGTAATAGGATTTTAAATTCAATTACAAATGCTGGGGTATGACTTATCACCACCATTATATTACCCTCCCGATGTTTGAAATGATGAGAAACCTCTTTATCTCTCATTAATTCTTTCCATGTACACATGTTACCACACCAAAATTCCAAAAGTAATTTCTCTCTTCTCATTCACATTCTAGAAATTATTTTTTATTATAAATCTAAATCCCATTATATTTGTTGGGACTTGTATCTATATGACCCCTCTTACTTTCCATTTCATGTAAATATGATTATACACCCATTTCTCTCTCATTAACAATTTTTATGAATTCTTATGTCACGATGTTATATTATCGGAATTGCACCACGATTTTTCTCAAGACAAAGTTATTGGGTAGTGAATACCATACCCATTTATTAATCAAGGTTATTCACATTTATGCACATTTACGTATTGATTATACAGTTTTGATATATTAATTCCACATTTCTTTATCATGGAATAAATGATGATGTTTAATGAATCTATGTTGTATGATCAATGTGGTACATTTATGGATGAAATGAAATTTTTAAGAAGGGTGAGCCCTGCTAGCGCTCCAATGCATTTGGTAAAGATTAGTTTCATGATACGTCAAGTGAAATTAGGTTTTAATCCTTCTAATTCAACTACAATGTGGGTTTACGCATTCTCCATGTGTAATGATCCTTGGGTCATGCTAATATCATGTAAATTGTTGTTTCCACGTTTCTATGTTATGATAATCATGTTATATCATGAATTTATGTTCACACCTCTTTTATGCACCATTGATATTCCTATTTCCTAACATGTATTGTATTCTTAATTTTTGAATTGTTTACTCCCTTTCTGGGATTTTCAGCTCACCCTTTTCTTATTCATGTCCTTATGTTATCCCATGAAATGCTACGTACAAGGGAATGTAGTGGTTATGTAAAAGAAGTTTTCAATAAAGAAATTGTGTTTCACCTTTTAAGTCGTTATGTATTGTTCATAAGGCCCAAAGGCACTATAAATATTTATATTCCATGTTGTATCAATTGAAGATTTTATTTAGTAAATCATGTTTATGTGTGTAAAAAATAGTAGGGCTGTTATATTCAGTATTATTTTGTTGAGATGAAAATTCATTTTACTTTTGCACTATTTTTACTCTTCTAGTGTTGGGTAGGGCTAGGTGGCCTTTTGTGATTCATGGGGTTCAAGCATCGGATGAGCTCTTTTATAGGGTGATCTTTTCATTGATTATGGATCTCATCAAATTAGGAAACATGAGAATAATTATCCAACCCATGACCTCTAACATGAAGTTGTTATGCATGCACTTAAGAGTTGGAATCATTACCTTTATAGAGAAAGGTTTACTTTGTTTTCAGACAACAAGATCTTGATTTATATATTCTCTTAATAATATTTGAATCTCTACCAGATTAATTGGAAATAATACGTATATTTTTTCTATTTTTAAATATCATATAACCTAGTGACGGGTAATGACATTGTAGATGCTTTGAGCTGGAAACTTTAATTCCATGTAGTGAAAGAATCTTCTAAAGAGTGGAATTTGATTTATTTATTTTCATAATTTCATATTATTGTTCTAGATAAAGGGGATGTAGTTTCCCTAGACAATGTGTAGTTGATATCCCCTATTCTAGAATTGGTTCTTCAGGATCAACAACTTCATAATTATTTTTGTAGAATTATAGGCTCTCTTTATGATGGGGAGGTAGTTTCCTAGTGGTTGTTGTCCAAAGAGGGTATTCTATGCTATTATAATCATTGGGTGGGGCTGAATTGGGAAAGTAAATCTATTATCGGGGTCTTTATAATTATCATTGGGAATTACACCCAAGATACATGATGATTTTATATGACATATAGAGGAATTTATAGTGGCAAGGTATAAGATAAGGCATTTCTAAATTTATCTCTTGTTGTTAAATGTTCTAGAAGGTTAAGGCCAAGCACCAGAAACCTTTGTGTTTTTTTCAGCCACTTCTAGTTCATACTTTGAAGTGGGATGAGATCTCTAAGTACATTGTGATTTAGTTATGCAGACCCATAAAATGAATAATTTGATATGGGTTGTGATTGAATGGGGTATTAAATCAGCACAATTTATACCCATTCATGATACAATTAAAGTTGAGGAGTGGGGAATCTCTATGTGAAAGATGTTGTTCAGTTTCATAGAGTTCTTTCTACTATAGTTTAGGATAGAGATCCATGGTTTACTTATCATTTTTAAAGAGTCCTTTATGGTGGACTATGTTCTTAAGTCCATTTGAGTACATCATACCATCTGTAGTCAGATGGCCAGACAAAAAGAGCTATATAGATTCTTGAGGATATTCTTCGTACTTGTGTTCACGAATTTAGAGGGGATTGGGATGATCATTTAGAGCTAGTTGTGTTCTCAAATAAAAACCTTTTCCAGTTTGTGATCAAGATGGATCCTTTTAAAGAATTGTATGGCCGACCTTATAAATATCTATTGTGTTTTTCAAAGATTGGTGAAACTTCCTTGGTTAGACCAATCTTCGAAAAATAGATGATAAAAAAGATCTAGTTCATTCATTTGGGAATGTTAAAGGAATATAGTTTATATTAGCTATATGTTGATCATCATCACAGACCTTTGTAATTATCAGTTGGTGACAAGGTGTTCTTGAATGTTTCACCGCGGTTAGTTCATTGAATGCTTGGGAGTCAAGGGATGATTTCTCCTCATTTTGAGGGACCTTATAATGTTTTTTGAGAATGTTGGGAAAGTTTCATATCATTTATCACTAAAACCATATAGAAGAAAAAAATTATGACATGTTTCATGTATCTCAGCTTAGAAATTATATATCTGATCCATCTCATGTTCTGAGCTATAATTACAATGAAGTTGAATCTGATTTATCTGTGACTGAATGGCTAGTTGAGAGAGTTAATTCTAAATCAAAGTTACTTCATGGTATGAAGATACATTTGGTTTTGTGCTATGGTATCATGGTTCTAATTCTCATGAGACGTGGGAGATGGAGACACTTAAAAGAGAGTAGTGGCCTCATCTTTTTTACATGGAAGATTCTTTATAGGTCTTCTGGGGACAAAAAGTTTCTATGGTGGGGAGGTTGTAAAATCCTGTTACTATTTTCAGGTATTCCTATACCCCTATTTTTTAACTATATTTGATTGGTTTTCATTTGTGGTTGAATTAAGATTTTTTGAATTTTATGGGCCAGGGCATGATTTTCCAAATAGTGCGCCCTTCTACAAAAAATGGGAACAATTTGAAAATAGGATTTTCATAGCTTGTGTGCAATTTTACAAACCATGGACCCTTTATGAGGAAAATATATGGCCTATAAGAAATATCCACATGTATTTCACATGTCTTGTGCATGGTTTGACTAAATTGTTCACCTCTACCCAAAAGCCCATAAAGATAATTTTTCCCTTAATCTAAATTTTAATTAAAAATTCATGAACCCTCCATTTAGGTACTTGAAGGACCTCCATTGACCCAACATGATTTATTCCATCCTTAGAGCTCCAAAGAAGTGTTTTTGGTCCCTTAAATCCCTCTTGTAAGTGATTCAAGTCTTGAGGAATGACCTTCAATCTTCTCTAAGATAGTTTCATTTTTCCATTCTCGTTCTCCTATTGTCTCCCTTCTCCTACATAGGGTTCCATGAATCCCTATGTAGTATTATGGATCTAATACACATTATTTTTTATATTAACCATGGTTTTTTGATAGATCATTGTTTTCATCATTCTTCATTGGAGCCTCTCATTTATGTCCTTGTGATTAGAGATCTGTTGATCTCGATGTAAGAGGATCAATTACGTTGACCAATTTACATAAACCATAAATTTTATTGTTTAATTTCAATTTTCTGAAAAAAAAAATTAAATTTAATGGTTTTGACTAAATGGATTTCAATTTTATTGTTGGAAGAACCTAATTCAATTAAAATGGCATTTTTATGAAAAATGGGTTTTTAGCAAGAAAATTTAAACCCACAATTCCATTGAAATAGTCTCTGTGTACTGACATTTGGGAAATTTATATTGTTTAATTGAAACTATTTTTTTATAAGAATTCCTGAAAAAATATAATTCCATTAAACAAGAGTTTTTTTATTAAATTTATGGATTTTTTTGAAAAAATAAACAGTTTAATTTGTTTTTTTAAAGTGGATTGTTAAATTGCCTAAATTGGTTTGAAATCCTAATTTGTGAAAAATGGATTTCAAATGGTTTTATGGAAACCTTAGGGTTTCATATTTGTGAAAATTAGTTTTTTTATTGAAAACAAATTATGGGTTTTAAATGGAAAATTAGTATATTTGAAATGGGAAATAGAAATTAATTATATTTTAAGAAATTGTAAAATAAATTTCATTTTATTGTATTGTACTAGAGAACATGAAAGCCATAGGTAGTTACTCAATTATTAAGTGAGCAACATAATGACTTATAATGTTATAAAACATCAAATCAATACATCACATCCCTTAGGTGACTGTGATGGGTCCCTTTTTCCTTAGTCATCATGGGATGTATGTACATATTTTTCATTTCACAGTTTGAGGTCCTTATATCCTAGAAATATTGTATATATTAGGAATATGATCACGTTGCTCCCTTGTTTGTATTTCAATTGTATATATTACATTGTTGTGAATTGTTTTAAATTCCTAGAGATTTTATATAAATTGTTCCACATAAAAGTGTTTATTAGTGTCATTTGTGAAAAGTTTCATTTTTGTAAATCACTCTTTGTGTAAAGGTAATTCTTTCATTTGAAATCTATTTTCATTATTTAAAATGTGATGCATGGATTTCTAAAATATTTCCAACATTTAAAATATAATTCTTGATTTGTTTAAATATTTTTTGGAAATTTTATCCCAATTTGTTTGAGAATTTGGTTACATTTATTTTTTAAATTTTATATTGGGATCTTGTTATTGAATCTTTTGGTTAAATCCTACTAAGATTTTGCTAAAAACATACTTGTGATTTTCTCTATTTGTAGATTATCTCCTTCTAGGTTCGAGTAAGGTTAAACCATTCTTAGAGGTGGTTCTAGATGTTGACCCTAGACTTACTAAGTTGGGTCATTTGGGACATGGGTAGTTTTTTTCCATTTTTTCTAGTTCTGTAGTACTGGGTTGTACTAAATGGGCTTATTTATTCCACTTTGACTTCAGTTACATTACTCCTAGGGGTTTTTCATTTGATATGTATATTATCTTATTTGTTTTACTTATGGTTTTTTTGGGAAAAATCATTCCCACTTCAGTTTGTATTATTCCAGCTGTTAGTCACCGACCCATGGGGATCGGGAAAGCCCTGTGAGCTATGTTAGGTCCAACTTAGTTATCGGGTTACTAGGGTACTTGGGGTGGTTAATGACTTTACTTAAGGTGGATGTGACAAAATTTTGAGAAATTATTTTCAGATAACCAATAGAAAAAAATATCCTAATGTTTTTTATTCTAGAAACTATAGAAAATTTGTAATTAATGTTAAGGTTTTTTACCTTATAATAACCTTTTCTAAAAAGTTGGTCTTTATTTCTTGTCCCTTATACAATCTTATAAATATATTTTATAAACTCTCTTTTTTTGAATAACATTCATATTTTTTTGATTATTTCCCAACTAAAATAAGTTATTCATATTTAATGTGGTTTAATTATTAATTGATGATATGAATCAACTATTAATACATTTCTTAATAAAAATTCTTATATTAACATGATATATCAATTAAGTCTGATATATAGTCATAAAATACTTCCATTTTTAACCATTATTTCATGATCACCAATGATTTCATAGGCCTATAAATTCTTCCTTATACTTGGATAAATTGAAAATTTTCATATTTAATTACTAGGAAATAATGAATATTTATCTTCCTCATTACTTTCCCTTTAATGTCCAATATTTTATGAAATTGCATCTCCTTATATATTTAATTCATTATTATCTTTATCTACATTATAATGTTTGTTAATAATCATGTTAATTAAATCAATGTTCTAAACCCATCACATTAGTATAGAAAAAAAGTGTTTTAATTCCTTATTATTACCACAAAATACCCTTAAATATTTTGGATATACAAGAAAAATTCCATTGAGTCTGCTTCTCTAAACCATATTCATACCTGAACCCATTTCTTTCATAATACAAGGGCAAACTAACACCCTAAAATATTTTAAGAATGTATTTTTCTTTTAATACATTTCATAAGATGAAATATCATTGTTTTAGTGATATAAACATTATTATTTAATTTGAATCCTTGTATGAATTTATTACATATAAAATAAGTGATAGGTACCATATTCCACGAACATGGTTTGATCCATAACAATCAAACACATATTACCCCAGTCATCTATATAATTATTCTTGGGGGCATATGATGTACTATAATCATGTTCAATTTTATGTTTCGCTATATACTATTCAAAACATTAAATTTAAAATTCATCCTAATTTATTGAATATAATTTTTTCACGGAATAAAAAAATTCAATGTTTTAAATTCTCTTAAAACTCAGTTACATATTGAATTCTTTCAACTTCTTCCTCGTGAATATTATTATTTTTATTGATGTTTAATTATTAATAAATAAGATAAATTTATTACCATAATTAATTTATTATCTTTCGATAGTCGGTATATATTTGAAAATAAATGTTTTAATGGATGATTTGATTATATATGTACATATTTTTGTAATGAATTAAAAATAGTTTCATTTTTTATATATAATACACAAAATATCCATATATTTTTTCCAATTTCATATCATAATCATTATTTCATATAGTTAATTTGTTTCATTCTTGTTTAGCCAATACGACTAAGACATATATTCCATAACTAAATCATATTCTTCATTTTAGGGTAACAATAATTTTCAGATTTTTTATAATGATAATGGATACCTCTATCCCACTATCCTTGAGTTATAACAAATATATATATTTTCTACTTATATAAAAATTATTCTCCTTAAAATTGGACTTCATTCACCTTTATCACATGGTTTTTAAATAATATGCATTTTATGTGTCATACCATCAATAATGAGATTAATATTTTATTTATTCTTATTATCTCAAATTTCCATCAATATACTCACAAAAATCATGAGTGTTACTTCATGGAATGTTTTAATAGATCCTTATACATACCTAACATAGAATTAGAGTAGCTCTATATTCACCATCATGTGGGAAAAACATGAGCTTTCATTTGTATGTAGATGGTTATTTTGATATGCCTTTAATGATACATCCACTATAATTGATTTCTATGTTCCTATTTATTTAATGTATTTTCTCCATTACCCTTAATTTTTTCATAAGAAATAGTGTATCATAATTCATAATTTTTTATAGAAAATAGGTATGGAATTTCCAAACAATTTGACCTGGGAGATAAAATCTTCTACATACAACATTCAACACTTGAAAATTATTCTTTATTTGAATCTTTCAATTTTTAGTTTCCATATAAACTCATGTTATTTAAATTGATTATATATTCATTTATTTTTTTCATATAATATATATTATATTTTTTTAAAATATCTCATATTAAAATAACAATACCAATCATATACCCATAACTATCAAAAGAATAAATATTTTCAAGAAATGACTACATGTTTTCCATACTATGAATATTTATATCATATTTCTGTTTAACTATTGATCATGTGTCTATTTTTTAAAAAAATATTTTCTAAAATAATCCCACACTAATAAAAAAATTTAAAAAATTCTATCATTTCAATTTAATTATGTCATATATTCAATTATAAATTTATATATTTTTTTGAGTTATAGAATTCTGTCTTTTGGAGGCTCCCATTGTCTTATTGCATTATGAATTATATTCTTCCTTATTCCCTATAACATCATGATAGCATGAATAAATATAATTAATTAATTTTTTTATTATAATGATCATTAATATTTTATAATGTTTCAAAATATTTCTCATTTTCATTTTTACATTTACTAACTTCTCACATGTATCTTTCAAAACAAAACATGAATAGTTGTAATTGATCTCTATCCTCCATTATTTTATAACAATCTTATTGTTATTATAATTATTTATTAAAATTTTTCAATTGTTAAATCTTTTTTATTCATCTTTTAAGAATGTGGGAAATTTAAACACTCAGCTTCTTTCACAAAGTATTACTCCCTTACACCTTTAAATTTCTCAAACTTGTCTAATATTTGAGGTATATAAACAAAATTATTATTCTGCTATTAAAATTTAGATATTTCCCCTAAAATTTTCTTTATTTATCATTGAAAATAAATTAAATATTTATTTATTTATCTTATCACTTAGTAGACAACATAATTTTATTTAAAAATAACTTCTCACAAAGCTCACTAAGTGATGAACAAGTTTTATTATATTTTCATCAAATTATTATACCTCCATCACCGGAAAAATACTTTTCCTATTATTTTATAAATAAATATTCCAATTATTAATTACCCTTCCTCTTAATCACTTTACTATTAATTTATAAAAATATATTTAACAAAATAAACAATACATTCAAAAAATTAATTCAAAGGCAGTTTACCAATATATTTGCCTTCTACATTCAAAATTATTCATGAGAATTCTGACCTGAAATTCTCAAAATTCACATCAATATATTTATTTTGATATTAAATTTTATCATCTTATTTTATTTTATTTTTTTTATTTCAATTATTTTATGATTTAAAATAAAATTCCTTCTCTTCCTTACATATCATAAATATGATGGTTTTGTCCTCATCGCGTAAGTGAACGATAATCTATCCAAGTAATCTAGTGGGAATTAATTTGACATTAAGAGATAAAACATCAAAAAAAAATTTATAATAAAAAGTAATGTAACTACCTGATAATATTTAATATTATTGTGTTTCACTAAAACTACTTATAGAAATCATGATCATTTTCAATTTAGTAAATAAATCAACCATAGTTTCTACTTAAAATTTTAGAAAGATTTTAAATTGGTAAACCTATATATTAATATATTTTTACTCAACTATAAAATTAAATTCATGTATATTATACAACCTTTAAAAAATTCTATTCACTATTTTGATCCATATAACCTCTATGATTTAATTTTCTAAAATTGTGGCTAGGATAATGTTTCTTTGATAAGATGTATTCTAAATGTTCTTTTTATCAACTAGAGTCTTCACAACTTGTTCCAAAATATAATGAACCACTAAATGAAATTTCTACAAAATTTATTCCCAATAAGATTAAGTATGGTCACATTTTCTCCATATATTAATTGTAATGTTTCCTAAAAATGTGAATTTTATTTAAATTTATGTAATTAATAATATAGATTATGGATATAAAAATTAAGATATAAAATTATTCTTTAAAAACATTTACAAATTGACACATCAAAATCTAAATAACATAAATTTCATTAAAGGGAAACCAAGAAACCATGGAGATAAAAATATTGGAAACAAAAAAAATGTAGTGAGATCTCACATAAATTTAATGAGAATATGTGAATTCATTAATCAATATCTATTATGATTTCTATTATAACCATATGGGTTCTAGTTGTATTTTTTGACAATATATTTAGAATCATATATGTGGAAGATGAACCAATGTAATATTATAGGAGAAGATCACATGTTTAAGGGTATTGATTCGTACCCTTGTCCAATGTAATGGTTTTGGATTACATTCTTGACCCGTGTAAGATAAATATTGTGGATAAAATCTCTAGCACAAGGGTAGAGTTGAGTACCCATGACCTCTAAAAAGTAACCAAATATCCTCATTTTCCTTCGGGAAGATGAATATGGAAATCTTGAGATACATAAGAGTCAGTATGTATCATCTATAACAGAATTCTATAAATCCAATTACCCTATTAAAGGTGCAGAATTATATGAAGGCTACCAAAAACTAACTGAATACATGCATAAATGTAATTTATATATTAAGTAATGGTATTCAAGAATCCAATACAATTGATATGAGTAATCCATTTATGTGATGTCTATATAAGGGTAAGAGAGACGAACATAAGGGTAATCGCAAATGAATATGGTTATATAAAGATCATTCTAAACCTACGTAAAGGCCCAAATAAAAATATATAAATTTAAAAAATGAATATATAAAAACACATTTGATCAATGTAATGGTAAATAAAAACACATGCCACAATAATAATAGTGTATCCTATATGTAATGGTCATCCTCTCATCTTTAACCACCATCAGTGGGATCTATATGAATGAGTATTCTCTGTTTAATCTGTATTTACCATTCTTCATCCATAATAAGATAAAAAATCATGTGAATTTCAAATATATATCCCAAACCTAGAATTTTTAGTTGTGATTGGGAAATAGTCTCCAAGAAATTACCTTAATGAAGGGAGAGAATTTGATTTTTCTAGTTTTTTAGAAGAATTCCCCAAATAAAAACAGGGAGTATTATACTGTTTCACTAGGTGCGGTGGTATAGAATAATATCTATATAAAACATGGTAGAAAACTATGATTGTGGATCTATCCATGGTTGAATAATGAATGGGGAGTAAATTTTATACCTACTACACTATAGTGACCACATCAAAGGAATTTTTCTGGGAATTTCAAGCATTGTGATTTGTTTGTTGTAAGAGGATATCCCTCGCTATATAGTGGTGTTAGGAATAAATGGATTTTGAATGGTGTTTTTATAGAGAATCACTAAACTAGTTTTAGAAATTGTAGTTATGTGATGGTTATGTTGATTCCGCAAATAGATGATTCTAGATAGTATCATACAATGAATGCATCAGTCTGAAATTCCATTGATGTCATGGTTGAATTTAAGACCATGATTCCAGAGGAATTAAATAGAGGTAAATAATTTTATTCGTTGTTTATTTCATAATATATACAACACTAAAAAGATAAATAATTGATCAATGAATCAATTTTTTCATGTACAACTATGGAAATTACAGAGAGCGTGGATTTTATTTGATGTTGATGGAGGTTTTCTTGGAGGAGTTTCCAAATTTAGTTATGGAATGAATTTCATTAAAATAAATGTTTATTTATTTATAGAGAATAAATAAAATATATTTGTGGGGATTCAATATTAAAAAATGTAAATTGAATTCTCACATGTGATATTTTTCATTCTATTAAAGGGGAATGAAAGGATACTATGAAGTCATAGATTATATAGTAAAAATTAGAATATCTATATGTATAAAAGAAAGATACACCAAATACACATTAAATCCTTGGAGAAATATTATCTTCTAAGGAAAATGTACACAAAACGTTCATAAATATTTTATTTCCAAGACAATGGAAGTTTCATGATGAGAAGAAGGCTTGATAAGAGTTACATTTTATTACAACATTAGGTAGTTGAAAGAACGATTTTTGTAGGAATTCACTGAAAAAACAGAGTTACAATTTTATTTCAGAAAAAAGATCTAATGTTTCTAGATACATTCATATATTTCTTATAAAGGAATATAATTGGATATTAATAGTACATCTACCCAAAAAGGATAAAATTGTTTCTAATCCTTTTATAATTAAAAATTCTTAAACCATGGTAGACCTATGAGTCTAAAAACTATAGGTGATATTCCCCTAAGATGTGTGTGAATGAGAAGGGTAGTGATCCTTGGGAGAGGATTCTTCCTATCCCTAAATTAATATATGAGTTATTGAGATTAGGAATCAAGTGACCGGAATGTTTTTGTATCAACTACACAATAGATGTCCTTTTATACTTTGGTTCAAAAAAACATTTCCAACAACATGATCCGTGGATTATCCTAGTGTTGGTGAACCGATTAAAAACCGTTGTATCCTTACATGGATTATATTCCATTATATATTTTCATACAGTTTTTGAGGTAGAGTATAAGTGATATTTAGATATCAGTTTACCACAGTTCTTACCATCATAGGAATATAATCCTAAAAAAAGATAAATATGAAGAAAAAAAATTAATCAACCACACCCTAATTAATCACACCTCTCAAGATGCCTTAGGTTTGGTTATTATTGTGTGGTCAACCAATATAGTATTCTTGTGTTATTTCATTAATTTATTCAAGTATCAAACCACCATTCATTAATGTTAAAAAAAATTCAACTAGAAAAAATTTATCATGGAATTGATGAAAAATTGTCTTCGAGTCCCTCAAGAAGTATTGAAATATAGAATAGTTCTATTGAGTTGGAATGGAGTTATTTTTGAAACTAATCAATGGAATTGGGTGATTGATTCTTCAATTATGAAATTATTAAAAGGTGATCCAATATAATTTTTTTTAGAATGATCCTCACTTTATTTTCTCCATGGATATTTAAAAAATCATGAAAGATTTATATGAAAATAAATCATTGGTGAAGGAAGGAAACAATATATTACGATATAATAATCCAAATAAAGAATTAATTATGTAAAATGGAATAAAGAAGATGAATAATTACACTGTAAGGATGAACTTTCCAGCTATGGAAAGGAATTTTAGATCACTTATGGGATCTAATTTTAATTATTCATTGATGGAATACTAGGAAGTAGAAAACTTAGTTTCTATTTTAGATTTATAAAATAAATGTGTCTCAAGTGAATAAGTTTAAAAATATAAAATTTCAAATATAAAGAGTTTTAATGAATCCAAAAATAAGAGTTTTAATCCCTACATGAAGAGGTGGATTAATGAAAATTCGTGCATGAAGTATATTGTGTACGTGTAGTAAATTAATCCATTAAAAAGGATTCTAAAAATATAGAAGGTGGGCCTAAATTTTGAAATAATGAAAATGTGAGTTAAAATTAAGTAAAAAAAGACATATTTGAATATATTTATAATGCGATTATAAATAATATGGCCATAGAGAAGAAACTAATGAAATAATCATTCAAATTAGAATAAAAATAAAATATAAAAATATTATGGAATGGAAATTTCATAAATTATATAAGAAATTTATAACAAAATGAAGAAGAAAGTAGAGGAAATCATCTGGATTTATGGGAATTCTAAAACCTCCAATTAAGGGTATAAGAAAAATTATATAGAACCCTTAATGTGAATAGAATTATGGTTATATAGATATAAAATCTAGATAAAAAACGAGAATTATAGATTTGGAATCTAGACTAAAGACCATTTTTATGAAATATATTGAAGAAATAATCCACCAAATGGTTTGTCAAGTAGAAAAAACAAGTTACTCAAAAAATCTCATAAAGAAAGAAAATAATAATGGAGGAATAATAACAAGAATTCTCCACCTATGAGGAAAATGGATGAGAATCTAAAGAAGTATCCATTAAGAAATCTAGATGTCTCAGATGATACTCAAGATCATCATAGAAGAGGCATGGATTAGTCAGCTCCTGAAAACCACTCTTAGTAAATAGTTTAATACTAGTGTAAGTGTATTATAATTGAGTAGGGATCCAAAATAAATATCCATAAATGTTACATCAATACATATTAATTACACAGGAGGATTCTATTCCACAAATGTGGAATAGATTGTGTAGAGGATGAAGATGATTTATATCGTCCAATAAGAAATGTGTGTAAAAGGTTTAACACAAATAATATCAATGGAATTGAGTTTAATAAGAAATAAAAAAATGTTTAAAATTAATAAGTTCTTGAATATGTTACTAAATTCCTTTTGTTAAATTTAATTAAAGGGAAAAAAGGAAACATAAATGATTAAGCGTTAGTACAATATAACTTTCCCCGTTCAATATCCTAAGGAAATCTGAGGTCCCTACCTCCTTATATAATTTAAATACTTATAATTTATTTAAAGTGGTATATAATTTAATGGGATACATTATCCATGGGATATCTGTGCTCAAAATCACATGATATTAAGTTGAAATTTGATTCGGTTTAAGGATGGAAAATGCATGTAGCATGGGGTTTTTTGGGTATTTTTGGTCTAGTTTTGTATCAATTCTAGAGATGCATATATCACTAGACTTTTTTATAAGTTTGATAAATAAAATTACTAATTTTGATGAAATATAGTACCTAAGAAAATATTAATCAATCTATTCAACCAAGCTAAATTTCTATTGAAAGAATCGAAGTTTGGAAAAGGAATTAGTTTAATCAGACTATGAATAAAAAGGTAAATTTGGGAGTAACTACATAGTTGGAATACATAAATATTTTTTTTATAAAAAATTGTATCTATTGATAATTTTTTAGGATTCTAAATACCACTTTCCAAGATTTTTTCACCAAAAAGTGATATCCCATAATTGAGAAGTAATTACTGGTGTCAAGAACTAAAGAATCAGGGGGTGTTCATGATGAATTTTTAGTGGTTGTTCAATCTCATCATTGGATGAACAATCATCTAAAATTTTGGATGAAATATATTTTATAATGATCGTATCTTAAGTCACATAGATACTACATGAGTTTCGAAAATATTTAATAAATTACACAAACACGTATCCAAATACCATATTAGTTTATTTCCATTTGAAAATTATAATCATAAAAAACTAGTTCATAAAACATATGCATAATCTCTCACTTATTCCTAAAAAATAGAAACCTTTGAGAAATATCATACCTAATACATGTATTCTTATCCTGGGGTTGATAAATATAACAAAAGGGTGAGATTATATGTTTAGTACGGGTATTCAGGGATATGAAAATCATAAGATCAGAACAAGGGCACAAGAACAAAAAATATTATATATGAAAAATAAACCCAGCATATAAAAGGTCATAATATCAAGTCAATGAATAAATCATAGAATTTCATATTACATGAGTCATAAAATAATCAAAGAACATAATATAAAATATTGAAATATTAAGAGGAAATCTTAAATTGAGGCATACACATAAACTTATATCATTGGTAACATGTATAAATAGAAAAAGGATCACTCATTAAGTTAAATAAATGAATCCTGGCCCTTTCATAAAACATATGAAAATAAAACTAGGTCCATGAATAACCTTATGGACATGAAATCCAGGTCCATACATAGAATTGTGAACAAAACATCAGGTTTTCACATAACATATTTATCTCATGAGTTATTCATATATAACCAATTAATTTTATGGAGATATAGGTTCCAATATTTAGAAAAATGAAATCATACATACATGTGGAACATGATCATAAGACATTCATCATCATATAACACATGTAAAGAAATGATATTCATAAAAATTTCACTATAACATAAATCATGGAATATAAATGAGTTTCATAAAATCATGGAATGATAAACATGGAAAAACCATAATATCAAAGGGATAACCTTCAATAACATCCCCAAAAATTCAGCTATAACATCATATGTTGTTATCCTAGATACAAAATTATTTTTAAATATTACTTGAAATAATTCTTGAATAACATTTCTAGTTTAAAATTATTTCTTTTTCAAGTGTTGTAAAATAATAAGAGAAAATGTTTCATGTTAAAGTAAACTTTTAGTATTGTAAAGGAAGAATCATGGAATCAAGGCATCATGACAGAAAAAAAATCCTATAATTTTGTAGAAGATAAAAAAATATTCCATTCAAAGTTTTTTATGAAAAATCATAAAATTTCTTTTTGAAAATGAAAAAAAATCCTCTTAAAACGTTTCTTAAAAATTACAAAAAATTATTAAAATTATTTTTAATAGTAATTTAATAATATTAAAAATATTTTTGAAAACATTTTAGAAAACAAGGGTATGGAATACAAATATTTCTCAACAGATACTTAAACATAATTAATTTCAAATAATAATGACATTGGGGAATAAACCATTACACTTTATAATCAATAGAATTGTATTACCCATGAAATAAATAAACATAGAAGGAAATATAAATCCCTTAATTTTAATTATAATCCTCATAAAATATATTCATGGGAATTATATACACCACACAAAATAAACAAGTAGTGTATAAGGCTTGTGTCCAACAAAAATAAAAGTAAGACCAAAATACCTTAGGTTAATTCTTGAATTCCTTTATACATGATAAAGCCTCATTAATAATATAAATTTATTATACATCTAATACATAACCATTTTAATATGTATAATTCCATATATGATTTACTTATTTCTTTATATTTCTCGCCTATGAAAATTCCATATTAATGTTATCTTTTGGGTAGAAACCTATTTGTTTGACTTGTTACTATCGGTCCCCTTATATAATGATATAATAATCTCAGACATGATATAAATAATATAAATATCATATATCTTTTGTATATATTTATTTGTTCTGATTCATAAAAGTTATAGGTAGTGTGTAAAATGCACTGCACATGGAGATGATAGGTCGTACGTACGCATGAACGTTGTTTTCATTTTCTTTTATGATAAAAACAAATAAAAGAATATGAAATAATGTCATTCAAGAAAACTTTTTCTATCATATATATCAGATAATTTTACTGAAAACCTTATTTTATATATTCCATGTAAATTTTGAATGAATCACATTTCTTTATGAGGTGTTAGTCAGTCGTACACATAGAATATGTTATCATATTCCCACATAATGGGAACCATGAAGGTATACGTGATATACAAATTCAAAAATTATAATGAAATAAAAATAAAAATATATATCATATATACTCTATAAATACATCATTATGATCAAACATAAAAGTCGGTAATGTAAGAAAAAATGACATCATTTCGAGAGGCACTGTACACACAAATGATGATTGTGTATCCCATTTGATGGATGTGTGTCAAGTTAAAGGTCATAACCCTAACATAAAAACATATCAGTATATTTAATATTGTTATTTTAATATAAAAACATGATATAGAAATAATTCAAAGGGTTTATAGTAGAAACAAAACAAAATTGTTTTTTGATGAATGTTACCTCTTCTTCAGGTATCTCCTTTTAGTTTACTTCAAATGTAACACATTGATATTCTAATGTACAAATTTGTTTTCAATAGCATTCATGAAATTCATTACCAATGTGTAATGAAATATAGTATCCCGATACTCGACTATATATTTACTATTCTAAATATATTCAATACATAATATTTCTTGTAATGAATGCAACACTAAGCTAGTTTGTGTTTCACACAGGAGTGATTGTCCATGATAGCTTGTGTTACACACAAGACCATGTTTCGCCAAATAACAATGTATTGTTAAAAAATTACAATTTAAAATAATATGATATATCCTAGATGTTATTTTGTTGTTTATGAATATTATTTACTAACTTATGAAAATTTATGGTTTATATAAATATAAATTCAATTCATTAGTTGCCAACTAATGAGAAACAAATATAAGAACAAATTTGATATAAAAAAGAATTATTATTTTTTATATGCTTCTAAAGGATTTTTTCCTTAATAAAAGTAGTTAATTATAATTAGAGAATTATTTTAATTAAATATATATGTCATATATTAAATTGAATATTTTTTATATTGATTCAATATGTTTGATATTCAAAAGTTTAGAACGAACCCTATTTTACACATAAAATCCATATTTTTATAAAAATAATTTTTTTGCCTTTTATTGGAGAACCCATTTTAAATATTACTTTTGACACTATAATTGATTTAATATGTAAGAAGACTTCATAATAGAAATATAAAAATAAGAATTAGGTTATTTTGAATATTTTATATTTATGAGAAACATATTATTTTTAATGAATAATTGAAAATATTGCATTTTATATCAAAACTACTTTTTCATCTGAATTATTTATATAGATAAATTATGTTTTATTTTGGTTTTAATGTTTAATTAGATAATATTTTTATCCATTAATCCAATTTAGGTTATTAGAATAAATTTAACTTTGAAATTGACTATACAAACATACCACACGTTTGGATGTTTTTACTTTAAAAACTTGCATTGTCATCCCACTTATAAGATGAAGATAAAATTAATTTCTTCCACTTAGGTGATTGGAATTAGGGAAAATTTATTCCATATTTGGAATAATAATATTTTATAATGTCTAATAAGGTCAACCTAGTTTTTTTCCCAAAATATTAGTGAAATTAATTAAAATTATTTTCAATTATTAAGGAAATATTAAGATTAATAAAGGACTAAACCTTTAACATAGGGGCCCAAAATTCCTTATTCACTTCTCTAAAACCCTTTTTTTCTGGCCATATATTATCAATAAACCATCCATTATTTATTTTTTTGGTTTTTTATGACTTTTTCATGTAAGAACATGTGTACATCTACCTTATTTCCAAAAAATCAAACTGAGTCCTTTTACTTCCCAATAAAATTCCACCACCTCTCACCATTCCTCACACCTATCAAAACAATTAGGATCAGAATATCTACACCAAAATAGATTCCCATAATTCATCCCCTTGAATTTTAATCCTCCCTTTGTGTAGGAAGTCTTCAAAGGAATCGTTTTGGTTCAAAGCAAGAGGGCTTGCCTGATTAAGATGTAACATCTTATCTCAAGCAGTATAGTTTAATTTCCATTATAAACCCCCTAAAATATCTTTATTCTATTAATATATAACATAAACTATATAATAATGGTCTCTCCCAAATTTACCCAAGGTTTTATGGTTAAGCGGTGTCTTGAAGATTAGCATGGGTTGTCGAATCCTTAGAGACCTATGAAGTAACCTACAGACACGTACATTATATGTTTTTTTTTTGGATATGAAGTGGCTATCATGTGTTGAGTTTATATGGGTTTATGTTAATTCAATTAAAAATAATGATTTGATCCTAGGTTATTACTTGGGGTGGATTAGACGCATTCCCTTTTCAATTATTTCAATTCCTTATATTTGATATGGGTTCATTTAAGGAGATCAAACAACATCATCACTTACTGGTTTAATTTTTACCCAACCTAATTATATTCACCTATACACATTAAGGATAAAAGTTTAGATCACACTAAGTTAAAGGTTCATATTATCACTTTAAATGTGTGGCCTTAAATTCAACAAGGACGAAGGAGTTTAAAGATCGTTAAAGAAAATTATCAATTAAAAGAAGTGATTAGAAATTAATGGAGTGAGAAATAACATCCAAAATATCCCTTTTATAATCACTTGGATAAATCCATAAGTTTTTATCCCTACATTTATTCTATGGTTTCAATGGAAGCTGTAAGTAGACTCATGAGGGAGGAAATGAAGAAGTAAATAAACAATGAAATAATGATCACTCCACCATTGTGTGATAATATCACAAGGTATGGTGTGAATAAATTCACACCATGAGACAAAGGTATCAATGTGATATGAATAATAACATAATAATAGTAGAATAAGAAATTTTATTAAGAAGCTATGATGAATAAAACATCATACATGAGAAAGAAAAATTCAAGGCCACAAAATCACAGCATAACATTACAATTAAACAATGCACCAAAGATGATAAAATCATCCACCACCACTAACTTAAATAATCATTTCAATAGGATTGGGTCAAGCTATAAATAGTAAAAAGGATCACATTTGAGTATGGTATGCCAAGGGTGGAGGAAAGTAAGGGAGAAGAGACTTTTCCACCATTGACCCAAAGTTGCATCCAGCTTGCATCTACTAAACATAAGTGCATATATGACCTTATAGATGAAATAATTGGAGTGTTACATAGAATAAAAAATCTATCTTAGGATGTCTTATATATATATATATATAATTTCATCCCAAATTTAGTTTTGGTTTTTGAGATATGATTAAATTGGTGGGCTGTTTTTCTAGGCCGTAGAATCTGGCCCATAATTTTATCTCCAACTAGGGCCACCTGAAACTCCATTAAAACATCTGAATTAGCTCTTTTCACTATATTATTAGATTTTCCCCATGATTTCCTCTATTTGAAGTTAAATTTTGATAATCATTGGACTTGGATCTTGGCTGCTATAGTTTCTTTATTGGGTTGTGGTCTAGTTTACTTTACCCAGAATGTGTTTCGATGGAATCCCATTTTGTGGGTTTTCCAATGTGAATATTTAATTACTTTAGAAGTATTAATTGTTCCCAATGTAAGGATAAACCTGAAAATTAAATATTAATATAAAATCAAGACCATTGGGTATTTTATATGGTGTTCAAAAATGTGTGTTGAAATAGTGCATTTTAAGGACTTACAATCATAATGTGAAATGATGTTCAAAGTGTAAAATTCACTAAAATGGTGTTTATGAATAATAAAGCACATTAATATTATGTATATTAACAATTAATATTATCCTCATTCACTGGATAATCACAACCCCCAACTTGGTTTTTGCTAGTCCTGAGAAAAATATATCCCAAACATATGAAATTAGAATTCCTTTTACCAAAAACGTTTTAATACACATTGATCACCAAGAACCCATATACCCAAGAATCATGAAACACATAAAAATATTTTAATACAAGATAGTTTCATAAGAATATCCCAATCCCATTCACATTCCTTTGTTCAAATTCATCGCCACATTTCATCCAATTTCAATTAAGCATGAAGAAGTGGTGTGTATCACAATAGACATGGGGGTTCATATTTATTAAAGGGGGAAATGGTAGAAGTTTTAGGTGGAATCACATTTCAATATTAATATTAGTATTCAATTATTTTTATTGTTTTTTTTTTCAATTTTTCTAAGGTAATTGAAATTGCACTCAATAGAGCCAACCCATGTAGGGGGACTTTGTCGATGACTCCTAGGCTCAAAGACCTTAGGGAACCCAAGTGAGGCCCACAAACTCAGGCATCATATCAAGATAAATCAGTCAAAAAAAAGTCAAATTACTACAATTAGAGATAAAATTTCTAATTCCAAGCCAGAAAACTATGGAGTCAGGATCCACATGTGCTGAAAGCAAAACATTAGGTCATTTCATTTGTCTATATCAAAATTTATTGTTTTTTTGTTAATTTTTTATTGAATACTCATATTAAAACTAAAATGATCCCCAAAACTATGATATTTATTTGGGGGACCCCATGAACTAAAATTAATACCCCACTATCCAAAGGAAGTGCATTGTGAATTTTTTTTGGATGAAAATATAAATGATGAAATCTAACATTATACATCCACACTTTCCAAAATATATTATCATGAAATTATAGATGGATTAATATTAGAATCAGTCCATGCTAAATTATTTTATATTCAATTTCAAAGTATGGAATATGTATTATCATGTTCAATGTTACATAAATTTTTCATTATACACATTTTTTATTCACACATTATTATTCTTATTTTCATCTCCCCCTATCTTAAAATAACATTATCCACAGTGTTTGAAGAAAAGAAAATTTAGAAGGGAGTAGAGGTGGAGAAGGGGAGTTCAAAAAGGAATTTTAAAATTAGGATCATGGAATGAAGTCACATGGTGGTTGAAGTTGATGTTCTTGTTGCTCCAATTTAGTCCTTTGATATCCATGTCACTTATAGAGTTCCCTAGTGGAAAAAGGAAAAACCAACAAACAAACAAAACAAAACAATATTTATTTATTTATTTATTCATATAATAAAAAATGTAAAATATAAGTATATATACAAAAATTATAGAATAAGGAAGAACTATAAGTTTTAGTTCAGTTGTAAGGACATTCCTATGTCTTCCTTCGGTCCCGGGTTTGAGTCCTTGTGGCTTCTCCAGTTGTGAAAGGGTATTCCCCACGACCTACGACGTGTCCTTTTATATTTTTTTAATTATTTTTTTCTGTATTTTGATTTTAACCTAAAAACCCATAAAATAACATAAAATAAACTTATGATACATTTTCTTCTTTTCAAATTTCTGTGTAAGGTATTACTCAGGGATCACACCACGTGACACAGATGAATACGATGCTCCCCTTTTATACCTATCCATACTCATAATAGAATAACAGGTCAACAGTCTAAGGTACTATCATATTTATAGTTGATTGATTAAGTAATTTTTTTAAAATATAAAAATGATTCATGAATCCTATTTTAAAATAAAGACTACTCACAATGATTGGAAACATGAAAACCACGGGCTGCCTCCCATGCAGCACTTTTGTTTAATGTCGCTAGCTTGACTTGAACCCCCTAACTTACCCAATATTGACATTAAACATTTTTAGGACCTTATATTTCTTCACTTCTACTATATTGAGATTTATTATTTGTTAATAATTTGTGTCATGTACAATCTTATATTCTACAATGAGAGGAAAAATCCAAGGAATGTCAGAAATTGTTGATCCGGTTTCCACTATAGTCTTACCAAAGGCATCAATGATCATTTAAACATTTTTAGTTTTCAGAGAATAATAAATTCCAATTTAAAGGTAATGATTATTAACAATTAAGGGATACTTGAGTGTTAAAGTAAGGAAAATAATTTTGGCCTCGGTTTGGATAAGAAATCCATACACGAGTTTAGATTTTTAATCCAACTCAATTTCATTCTCCAAATTTTTCAACAGAATCGGTTCCTTTTGAACAGAAGATTCAACCACAAAATTGGAAAAATCAGTGTTAGGAATGGCTATGGAATCAATGTTTGTGATTTCTTTAAATAGTTTACTAATTAGTTTTTCTAAAAATAATCAATGGAGTTATACTTAAGAGACTCTTTCCATGAAGTCAGATTATCCTCATTTGAATCCAAAAAACCAATTTCTTTCTAATTTAAATACCCTTCCACAATTCCTTGATCCTCTTCATATATCCCAAATACAAATATTTTTTCAACAGTAAATTCATGTGGGGTTTGTGGGAAACAATAAACATCACATAATGTTATAGAAGGGACAGTCAGTGTAGGGTTGAGTTCCTCATACATTTCAATTATTTATAGTTTTGATCTCATTGATGAAACATCCAAATTTATTTTATCCATTTGTTCACACAATTTTCCAAAAAGATATTGGAGATTATGATATATATAATCTTTTACATTATGGTATTCCCTAATATTTATCTCTTCAACCATCCTTGATATGGGTGGAAATTTATCCTTTGAATATTCATCATCACAATGATCTCACATTTCACTAGGTGTGTGGTAATTAATTAAGGCTTGATCAACAAAATTCACTAAGTTAGGATCTTCCCAATAATTATTTTCAATTTGATTCCAAAATTTGTTTATGATGGGGTAATGTTGAAGAGACTCTATTAGATTAGACTAAAACTAGTATTTGAGATTATTAGGACACACACAAACAGAAAGGTGAAAAGATAAGAGAAAAGGGGTGAGAATAGAGAAATTGGGGTGAGAAAGGGATTATAGTGTCCAAGATAACTTACATAGTTCCCCAGAAATGGCACCAAAAATTGTTCTCGCCCAAATTTACCCATGATTTTAGGGTTAAGTGGTCTCTTGAAGTTTATCTTGGGTTTTCGAATCCTCAAAGACCTAATAAGTAACACACATACATGTATATTCTATGGATTTTATTTGGCTATGAGGTGGCCAAAATGGGTTGATTTAAATGGTTTTAATAGAATGCTAATATAATTAAGTTAATTAAATTTAAAATAATGATTTGATCCTAGGATATCACTTGGGGTTGATTGGATGCATTCCCTTTTCAATTATTGTAATTTCTTTTATTTGAGATGGGTTCATTTAAGGAGATAAAACAACATCATCACTTACTAGTTTAATACCTAAAAACCCTAATATTATTCACCTATAAACATTAAGTATCAATGTTTTGAGGAATCTAAGGTAAAGGTTCATAATAGCACTTGAAGTGTGCGGCCTTAAATTCAACAAGGACGAATGAGTTTAAAGATCGTAAAACAAAATTCTCAATTAAAATAGGTGAATAGACATTAATTGAGTGAGAAATAACATCCAATATAGCCCTTTTCTAATCCCTTGAATCAACCCATAAGTGGGTTAGCCCTCCATTTATTTTATGGTTTCAATGGAAGCGGGAAGTAGACTCATGAGGAAGTAAATGGAGAAGTAAAAAACAATCAGTTAACGATCACTCCACCGTTGTGTGATAATCTCACAAGGTTTGGTGTGAATAAATTCACACCTTGAGACAATGGTATAAACATGATATGAATAAGAATATAATAAGAGGATAATAATAACTTTTATTAATAAACAAATACGAATTGAACAACTTACATTAGAAAGACAAACTTAATACAACAAAATCATAGCATAACAATACAATTAAATAGTCCACCAAAGATTATAAAATCCTCCACCAACACTACATTAAATAATCATTTCAGGAGACTTGGGTATACCTCCCAATAGTAAAAGTGATCCCACTTGAGTATGTTAGGCATAGGGTGGTGGAAAGAAAGGGAGAGGAGACTTTTCCACCATTGACCCAAAGTTCCATCACGCTTGCATCCACTGAACAGAGGCACCAAGATGACCTTCTTGATGGCCGAATTGGAGTGGGACATAGATGGAAAAAATTTATCCCTAGATTTCTACTATCTCTATATAAAATTTCATTCAAAATAATATTTTTTTTCCTGGATATGATTAAATTGGTGGGCTGTTTTTCTAGACTACAAGAATCTGGACCATAATTTTATCTCCATAAAGGGAAGCATGAAACTCTACTAAAACATCCAAATTATCCCATTTCACTATTTTATTAATTATTCCCCATGATTTACTATATCATTAGTTAAATTTTGATAGTCATTGGTCTGGGATCCTAGCCTCTACAATCTTTTTATTGGCATACTTTCAAGTTTAATTTTCCCAGAATGTGTTTCCATGAAAGCCCATTTTTGTGGTCTTCCGATGTGAATTTTCAAGTACTAAAAATGCATGAATTGTTCCCAATGTAATGAGAAACCTGAACATTAAATATTAAAATAAAATCAAGACCATTGGGTATTTTATTTGGTGTTAAAAAATGTACCATGTAACAGTGAATTTTAAAGACATACTATCATATTGTGAAATGATGTTCAAAGTGTATAATGCACTAAAATGGTGTTTATGAATAATAAATCACATGAATATTGATTTTTCCTTTTTTAGTTAGTTGAAGGGAATGTTTTATCTTCTCTTTATCTTTTCATGTTAATTTATTCTAATTTATTCATTATTTATTCTACTTTACGTACCCTTACTGAGAATTTTAATTCCCCCTTATTATGTTTCATTTCTCCATGTTATGAAGAAGAAACCATTGATTAAGATTTCAAGGATAAAATTTATATCATTTTATTAATTATCATGTTTGTAATTTTTATTTCCCAATGTATTTTGGGTATCGTGTATATAACATGACATTCCAAGACTTCTATACTTGTATATCCTTCATGATTTGTTTCCTTTTAAAATGTCAATGTAATAAAATAATGCACTGACTCCGGTCTTCTAGGGTAGGGGTATTATAGGTGTTATCATAGGAATTTTAGCAACAAACATGGAAACTAGATTCAGAAAACATATATTAAAGAGCCAAACCCAAAAGAATTCATTAAGGATAAGTATAAAAAAACATCCTAAAAAATTGCTAAGGTGGTGGTTATGTGGGTAGTCTTAGAAATACATCTCATCTGGGTAATAAAAGTGGATGTGGTTCTAGAATAGATGTATATATGAGTAATAACTCTAAAAAGGTATAATGGGCCTGACTCTGGGTAACCTAGTACATGAAAATGGGCCTTACTGTGCACCTATTTTGATGAACCTAGGGAAAACACTAAGGATGGTTCACATTTTCTTTACCTACCATTATGAAGGATTTAAAATTCATGATTACCCCAAACTAACCAATGTTTCTTATTCTAGGATTAATGGTGAATAAATTTATGTAATTTGTTATATAGTATTTAGAGTGACACAAAGGTCACAACTTTATGAGATAATCTAGTGTATGAAATTGTTTAAAATGATGTCTTGGATGAATATTGGTACCAGTACTCATGAAAAATATAGAGAGTTCCTTAATAAAGAAACAAATATAGTTGGTATTATATCCTATCGTGTTATGGATATATTAGGGAAGATTAGTAAGGTTTAGAAAAAAAACATTGAACGAATGGAGAAAACAATTCCATGGAGAAAAAATCCTATTATGGATCACTTTATGTGGAAAAAGCCCACATCATTTAGTGGGAGTAGTAATCCAATTATATCTGAGAAATAGATTATGTCTCTGGAGAAGATATTTATGGCCTTGTAATGAATTGAAAGGAAAAATGATACACTTACAGTCTATTGTATCCAAGGTGATGGTGACCAGTGGTGGACTCTAATCGAAAATACATGGTAGGAATAAGAAATGGATCTTATGGAATGGATAACTTTTAAGGAGACATTTAAAAAAAATAAATTCCTTGTGATCAACAAATTTATATGAAGAGGAAGTTACATGGAATAAAGAAAAAGGAATAATAGAATATTGACAATTATGAAGCTACCATTATAATTTTAGCCATGTATGCTAGGTATTATATACACAACACAGAGTGGAAATTAATATATTTAATTTAAGGAATTAATACAAGTATTTTAAGGGAGATAGTTCTACAAAAAATTTCTTCATATGATGAAATATTTTTATGTTCTATCAAGACAATGAAATAATTATCCAATTCCTATGGCTTTAATGGAATCAAAAAAGTAGAGGTCTTATAAATACCATTAAAAGGGGGATGTGTCAAAGAAGGTGAAAGGGAAACAAGTATTTTGAAACATGAGATATCTTTGGAAAGAATCAGCCTTGTTAATGCTTCAATGGATTCATAGTTTTTTATAAGTGTGGAGAAAACAGGTACGAGGAAAAATAATGAAAAGGAAAAAATTAAAATACCCCAATTCAATGTTATAAATATAAGGAGATGGGGAACTACACAAACTAATTCCCCGACTATCAAGAGAATATATCTCAAAATAAGTTATGGGGTCAATTTCAAGCTTATGTTCTTGACACAACTGAAGTGGAATGATTAATGTACTTCTGAATTGTTATCTATGATTTTTTTTGTAAAAATATTTTATTTTTATGATATGATTTCTGAAATATCTAAGCATTATACTATAATAAATTTTCAATAATGATTTGATATCATAGGATTAATGTTACCAAGAAAATTTATTCATTGGGAAGTTACAATTTTCAAAAAAACACATGATTGATGGAATGAAAATCATTAATATGTTTCTGATGTTGAGATAATTGTGGAGAAAAGATTGGTTTGGGAAAGTGATGACTACCTTGAAATTGGTTAATAAATTTTCAACAAGTGGTCTATTATATCATTAATGGTTTTCAAAACACTTTTGGATTTAATTAATATATATAATAACATGTTTCATACTTAAGTAATAAGGAATAATGCATGATTCCAATAAGTTTATATAGTGATTTTAGTTATTAACAAATTTTAAGAGGATACATGATGAAGTTATTCAAATTATTGGAATGTGAAAATTTGGAGATACTTAATATTGGTTAAAGGATAATGATAAGTTAATTTTTGAAATTTAGTGACACTCCTTCAGAAATTATTGGATAATAATCTATTGTAAAAGTACACCATTTATAAAATGGTTTAAGATGATCATTGGATGATATTTTAGATGTCAATGTATTAATTGAACATATGATGAATCATGTGCTATGGTATGAAGTAGAAATAGATAAAGGTATAATAAAGGGAAATTATTATGTTTATATAAATGTATATTTACTTATATTCTTATAAATTGATAGAATTCTATACCTAAAAAATGTTTTCAAACAAAAATATTTTTATTATTATCATCATTTTTTATGATATCAGTGAACTTTATTCACACATATGGTTTATGGTTTTTTGTTCAAAAACATTCATTTGAAAATTGTCTATAGAACTCTTCATCATAATATGATTTATAGACGATTTATTCCTTATTAATATTTTCATTTCCCACATATATTCTCCTACTAGGAAAAATAGTTACATCACGGTTGTAATTTCTTTTCTATCTTATTATAAAGATGTGATATTAACTATTTTTACATTGTGGGTTTTTGAAAAATTGTTTATTTTCAATACCAATATTAATGTGGCCTAGTTTAAATTGTGAGATCGCAATTTAATTAAGGTGGGGAGAATATAACACCCCGAAATTCTAATGTACAACTTTTTATTCGATAGCGTGCAAGACATGCATCACCAAGTGTGTAAGAGAATAAAATATCCCAAGACACTCCTATATATTTTCTTGAATGGCCCTAAGGCCTTATTTTTTATTTTATTATAGATAATCACCCTTTTAAGGGTTCAAGGGGAACCCAAACATGACCCGAAGGCCCAAGTCACATGGCCCGACATGACCCGTAATACATGACCCGAAGGCCCAGAGGAATACTATGCCCAATAAGATAAGAACAAACCCTATTTTACACATAAAAACCTATATTTTTATAAAGTCAATTTTATCTATTTTTAATGGAGAATGCATTTAAAATATGAATTTTGAAACATTATTTGATTTAATATTTCTAAATAAAATTAATATTTTAAAAATATACATAATAATTAGGTTGTGGTGACTTTTTGATATCTTTTAGAAACATATCATTTTTAATTACTAGTTAAAAATACTGCATTTTAGTTCAAAACTGCTTTTTCATCTGATTTATTTATAAGGTTAAATTATTTCTTATTTTGGTTTTACATTTTAATTAGATATAATTTTTATCAATTAATAAGATTTAGTTTATTAATAAAAATTTCACTTTAAAATGACTATAAATATATAACAAACTTTTGGACATTTTTACATTAAAGGGCATGCATTGTCATTCTGCTGACAAGTTGAATTTTAAATTAATTTCTATAACTTCATTAATTAAAATATAGAAAAAAATATTCCATATTTGGAATAAGAATAATTTATAATATCTAATAATTTCAAATTAGTTTTTTACTAGAAATATTAGTGAATCCAATTAAAATTAATTGAAATTATTAATGCAAAATTAAGCGCAATAAAGGACTAAACCTTTATCTTAAGGGCCCAAATGACCTAGAAACTTGTCCAACATACATTTTATGGACAAATAAAGTCCATAAAACTACCATTATTGTGTTTTTTTGCAATGTTATGACTTTATTTGGTAATAAAATTTGTACACCTAACTTCTTTCCAAAAATTCCAAGTGAATACTTTTCATTCCCTATAAAAGGACACCACCTATCGACATTCCTAGAATCTCACAAACCACATGGTATTGGCCACGATATTAAACAAATTACTCCCTCAATACATAACCTCAACCTTGTATCATTTCTTTGGGCAATAATCCTTTTGGTAAAAACTAAAAGAAGTTACCTGATTAGAAGGTAACATCTTCTCTCAACATTTCTATTTTTATTTCCATTATCCACCCCCTAAAATATATTTATACCATTATTATATAAAATATGATATAATAAATACATAAGGATTTATTTATGTAATGGTTTTGACCTTCACTTACACACTCCTCCGTTAAATGTGTAACGAACATATTGTTTCAGTTTATGGTGAACTACTGCCTCACGAAACGACGATTGTTCAATTTTCCTTTACCATTTATCATGGTGGCCACCATAATAAACACTATATTTATATATGTTATATATTAAATTTATAATGAATGTTTTATTAGGTATTTTTTATTTATAACATACCTTTATGGTTTCCATCTTGAGTAAATTAGATAATTTCATTGAGAAAGTGTTAACTACCACCCCCTCAAAGTGATATGACTCATTCATACCATACATGGAATGTATAATGGTGGTTTTAATATAAATATGAAACACATATAACATTTAAATTCCTATATAATTATAATTCATTTATTTATTTTTCATTTATTTTTCATTATTTTAATACAAAATGATATAGAAGTAGCGTTCATGCATACATACAACCTACCATCTCTATGAATGGTGCATTTCACATCTAAAATCCAAATATAATAGAGTAATATAAATATATATATATAGAATATATATGTTAAATAATCCATAGTTTCCATTCTGGAGATGATTAAACCATGATCTAATTAATGATAACCACAAATAAAAAGTTAAAACTTACTTAAGAAAACTAGGCAATTAACACCGGAAATAGTGAACTTAATGAACAAGTGTTCAAAAGAAGGTAATAAAAAATGATACAGAATTAATATATGATATTAAAAATATTAGTATGGTTATTTTAGAAGTTATTAACGTATTTTAAATGACTATATAAGATCATAAATACCACATAACAAAATTAAGGTTAAGGTAATGCAATTTCGTCTCAATTTACATTCTATTGATACTTATTTGTTATTATGCACCAATTATCTTTTTTTTGGTGTAAATAGTACCATTTAATATGTTATATCATGAGTATTTTTAATCTCATTATGTTAATTGTTCTATTTAATACTATTCCATAATGTATATTAGGATTTAAATTTTTCAAAGTGGTATGGGACACTTAGGAATGATTAAAGATTATTCTCCTAAAGAATGTTCTTAATGATTATCTTTGCAATATAACTTCTTTTTTTAATTGTTATCTTTCGCTTGAAACTTTTAATTTATTTTAATCAATTTTAACTGAAAATATAATTGAATATACATATTAGTATACATTAGATAGTAACATAACCTAAATTGTAAATCATTTTTCTATACAGTGACCACTTTGATAGTTATTTGATTAACTGGGGAAATATTGATAATTCCATATTATTTATTCAATACGGATGTTTGATAAGGAACATTATTTATTTTTATTATTAAATATATGTAATTATTTGAAATGGGAAATATGGGTGGAGCCCATAATTTATATATCTCTGTAAAGCATCGATAGGTTCACATGAGACAAATAAGTTGGCCAAATAAGACGAGTTTATATCCATGTTTTTAAACTATCTTATGAAAGGTTGTGATGGTATAGGTTTTCATGTTACATTGAAATAATTTACATAAATAATGAATTTCACTCATTTTGTTTTATTTATTATTCATCCTTGATATTTTTCATCGAGATATGTATGGATACATTTCATTTGACTTCATTAATTAAATGAAATGTGTTTCAGTTTCTTACCTTTCCATGTTGAGTTTTCCTTATGTAGTTATTTTATTGGAATGTGTTATACGTTATTCACCTAAACATGTTTATTTATTCTCAATGAATAATTATTTCTTCCACTTTACATGCCCTTAATAATAATTTTATCTCGCCCTTATTATGTTTCAATTCTCTAGGTTATGAAGAAGAAATATTCCATTAAGATTTCAAAGATGTAGTTTATTTTACATTATTATGTATAATTTTTGTTATTTATATTTCCCAATTTACTATCAAAATTATGTATGTAATATGGATTTAAAAGGCAACTAAATTGATCGGCCATTGGGGATTTGATTCTATGTAATCATGCCAATGTAATAAACAAAATGCACTGGCTCTAGGCTTTGGGGTCAGGGAATTACATATAAGGACTTCCTTGGATGGATTTTAGACAACTTTAATGATTATAGGATGAAGGGTTAGAAGTTGGGATGAGATATGGAAAGGGGTTGGAGGAGCTAAATAGATTTTTAAGTTTTTTTAAAAGAGGATAAGTGGACACCATTTATAAGTGAGGGGAGGGGAAATCTTCAAATTTGTTAAAATATTAAATTAATAACAATTACATTTATATTATAAATGTACCCAAACTTATTTATTTACAATATAGGATGATTTTTGGTTGCAATTAATTCATAAAAATAAAATTACACATATTTTCACTATTTTCTAATCTTTATCATTTGGTGCTAAACCTTATTTAACCCCTTTAATTATTAACATGACAAAATGGATGTTAACTCTTTTTGGGTTAATATAGATTCAATAAAATTAAAAATGAAAAATAAATGTATTAAGGGTTAAAATTTAAAAATTATTCAAAAAAATTGGTTGAATGTTTGATTTTTAAATATTTTATGTCATTTAATAAAAATTTTATTTACTCTAAAGTAAAATTAATGACATTTTTGAAATAATTCATCACATTGACTTTTCAAAAAATCAAAAAAACAATATATCTTCAAAACAAATATCAGTAAAATTAATCCCTTATATGTCTATTGAATATATAAAAGTATTGGATGATATTAATTATCTCAAATTATATATATTTAATATTTTTTATACTATTTATTTGATAATTCTATTAGTAAAATAATTCTGCCATCAATATTGTGAAACCATTTATGGTAATCTTTTTATTAAAAATTAAAACTAAATTTCCATAATGATGATAAAAATTTCATCTTTCCAAATACTAATTATGGACAAAGATATCTTTTGAAATACCACATATTAAAAATTATATACTTATTAAAAACACTACTGTTACAAGTTTTAATTTTCTTAAAATAAAATAAAATAAGGGATTAAAATCTTACATGTGTCTCCAATAGTCCATAAATTAGGCCCTTGGATAACTTTAGTCAATAATAACACATCCAATAAAATTAGTATAAGTTTTAGGATAATTTTATAATATTTACAATATTATTATTACCCTTAATTTCCTGATTTACCTTGAACCGTGATAATAAGATTACTACGTTTTATATTTATATTGTACAAAAAATGAAGAGTTATATTTACTAAATATGTAACTCCTCATTCAAAATATGGAAGATATTTTGAAAAATAAAGAACACATAAGTAGATAATATTAATTTTAAATTTATCCCATAGATGTGGTAAGAATAAATGTTTTTAAAGTCAAAATGTTCCAAGGTTTGAAATTTTTCTATGTCAATATTTAATTTGAAAATGCTTCCAAAAAAACAATATTAATATATTTATAAATGAACTTATTTTAGGTTAAAATATTTTTAATATATAATTTAACATTATAAATTATTTAGATGAAATATAATTTTTTACTTAAAATGTATTATTTTTCACAGTTCAACAAAAAATGAAACTAATCATAAAAATATCAAAAATTTAATAAAATTAAATTTAGGTATTAGAATATCAAACATTTATTATATTTTATCAAATAAAATTTACAAATTTGTTACAATTTATTTTTAAATAAATTATTCTATTAAAAGGTGAAAAAAAATTCTTTTTAGAGAAATATAGGTTTTAAGCGTAAAATTAGATTTATTTTTATATCATGTATGGAAAAATCATAGTATGAATGTTAAAAATTATATTGAATATATTTTAGATATATTTCATTAATATTTTCCACCAAGGGTGACATTTATTTTTTTATTGCTATAAAACAAACTTGTGCACATTAGAAGTGTTTTTAAGAAAAATATTTCGTTCTTTTTTTCAAAAAGGTTTTTTATATATAATTTATTGGTCCCCAAATAAATAATTATATATAAATATGTAAAAAATATTTTCAGAATTCATTTAATCTTTTTCAAACCATTTATTATAATAACTAGATTATAATTTTATTTTTTAAAATGATTATAACAATAAAAGCCAGTTTCATAGAAACTCAGTATTGTGCTTAACGTAAGATATGCTAGTGTTTCATGTAGCGCAAGATTTATGTTTTATAGAGTATAATGAAATATTAACATGTTTTAGTAAGAAATGTTATAAATAAAATAAATTTAATTTATTATAAAAGTAAAAATAGTTCAGAAAAACTAGGTGAGTTATATTCTACCCCACTTAAAATGAAATTTTCCATCAAAATTCATCACATGAATATAGTAAAATGATTTTTATTATGCTTCACCATGTCCTAAGGATCTCACACAGATCCTTAAAATTGGTGGATTCTCTAGAATACTTTTACTAGTTTAGTTGTCTTGTTTCATATAACATTCTATGTATGATACACAATTTCAACTGGTTATTCCTAATAAGAAATATCATGCTCCAACGGTGTGGAATTTATGTTAAGTACATGTGAAGTGTCAGATATATTATTACTTAGGATAGATACATGGAATACATTTTGGAATTTAGAGAGTTTTTGCGAAATCACCAAGTGATATTTTTTCATCCTAATACGATTAGAAATTAAAAAATTTGTTCCTTTTCAATTAAAATTTTCTCATCAAAAATCAAAGGCATACATTTGAATATTTAATTGTGGGAAACTCAAATTGTAAAAAGTATTAAAATAAAATATTATTTAAAATATGGGAAGTAAAATATGGATTTCAAAAAAACTATGATTCTTATAAGAATAAAATTAGACATAAGTGAAACAATGGAAATGGAATAGATTTTTAATTATTATGTTTTGATGAAGAATGATAGATAATATCATCATTAGAAGGTTAATGACCAGAAAACCATAGACTAAATAGGTTTTCAAATGTACATTTATATCATAATAAATTATGATGACTGTATAACATTTTATTTCTGAAATAATTTGAGAATATATACTTTATTTTATCTCATAAATAAAATATCACTCTTTGGTTGCATCTTGATGAATTTACATGTCATCTGTTACTCCAATAAATGATTTTAAAATTATAATGCCTACAAAAGTAGTGAATCATAAGTTCCATAATAGGAATAAATTTAATCCTTATATCTCTATTTATCATCACAACAAAATTTATAGCATGGGTTATATAATACACATATTTATTAATATTGTTATATAATACATTATTCTCAAAATCATAATCCAAAATTAAACCTAAAAAATTTCATAAATGGTTACCCTTATGATGCTTCCAAGAGGTTAAAATCCCAAACATTTAAAATAAGGTCATTAAATTTCGAAAATCAACTTATCATTTATCCCCCAAGAATATTGACATGGGTATTAATTATCACACAATAAACTTTTGAATAACAATATAATGTATTCTCATGAAAAATGTTTATAATAAGAATTATGATAAAACCTCATTGAAAACAAGTATTATTTAAAAAATTATCTCTTTAATCATACCATGAATCAAAAAATAATTTCTTAAACACAATCAATGATATTATAAAATAAATATGCATCATATTATTGACCAATTCCAAGGTCATCAATTCTTTCCCATTTAAGTTATCAAAATTATACATTTATTTATCTCATTATCCCAACATCTTGAACATATTAAGTGTTATCCTAACCATACTCATGTGTTCTATAAAAACACCAACTCAATAACTTTTCATGGTTACTAGTATCCTTCACTGCAATATTTCAAATCCTTAAAGAAAATTTATAGTATACCATTCCTTAGATTTCTCATTATTCTACAATACCATAAAAGTAATTCTAAAATATTATTCTTGAATATAAATACTAAAATACTTTATTAAATCAAATTATATGATTGAAATTGGATTAGTTTTTACTTTTTCTAGAAGTTATTTTTTGTTCTAGGTCATTATGTTCATTAATTACCATTTTTATCACACTTAAGACATTGAAATCCTCATTAATATGTCACTTTATGACATTCTTTTTCACATAGTTAACATATTATCCTTCATTTGAGATATTTCTCTTGGTCATTCTACACAACTTCTTGACATATAGAGAGATGAATCTACATTCCTGTATGTTCATGAACTTTCATAAAAGTGTATCTTCCCTATATTATATTTTTTAGGAATCTCACCAATGATCATGTTATTAATCATATATCATGATGTCTGATCAGGAATAATCACAACATCCCCCACTCTTGTAATTATCACATTTGATTTCACAATATAAAATTATATATCACATTAATGTCAATCTTGTTCATTCTGATTCCATCCATTAAATAAAACCAGGAAGTATGGTGTGAAAAATAGTTATCAAAGCATAAAACAATATAATAAATATAAATTTACAAATAAAATTTAAATTAATGATGCCTTAGGTTTAAACCAATGTTATTCATGATCAATAATAAAACTCTAGAATTGTGACCCCAACATACACATTGGGGTCATACTAAGGTTTTATCATCCTAGTTTTCATTTTTTAACCAAACTTTTACCTTGATACAAACTATAACGACCCTATCTTAACATACACATACATTACATCATTTTTTTAGAATATTTTAAACAATACACAATCACATATCCAATGATTGTATTAGTGTAGGTCCATTGGAAACATGTAAAAATAACCAAATATTTAATAAAACATCTACATCATCTCCCACATATTCCTTCATAACTAGAACCCTTTTTAACTTATCATTATTATTAGTTTTCTTCATTTCCTGGAGAAAATTAACATAATAAAAGAGTTATCAAAGAATCTCAGTAACGGTAAAAGGTGAGATATAAATCACAACATAATCATAAGGGTATAACAACATGAATATAACATCTGAAAATTATACCCCGTATATTAATGGTCACAATCTTAAGTAAGTGAATGAATCATGGATTTTCATAAGACATGAATACTAAAATAATCTAAGAAAAAACCATAAGAGAGTAATATTGATAAGAAACATGACATTATGGCATACAACAAAACATAAAATTTTGAAAATTTATAAATAGAAAGAGGTTTAATCATTAAGATAAGGACATAAAACCAGGCCCTTAAATAAATTTTATATAAATGAAACTAGGTTCATGCATAACCTTATAGACATAAAATCCAGTCCCATGCATAGAATTGTGAATATGAAATAAGGGTCATGCATAACATATTTTCCTCATGAGTAATTCATATTTAAAAAATCAATTGTATATAGATATTTGTCCCACCCATCGTAAAAAAAATCATTCATACATGATCCATAATATTATAAAAGATTAATCATCTCAGAACACATATAAAGATATGAGTTTCATAAAAAAATTAATCATAAAATAAATTATAGAAAATGAATTGGTTACATAAAAATCATTCCTTCATAAAAAAGAACCAAAGATAAAAATAAAAATGATACTATACTTGAATAATACCTCCATTAAATATTAAGTAACATAAAATGATGTTATCTTAATAGGGAATGATTTTGAAATACTAATTGAAAAATATATTGAAACAAATTTCCATTATATAGTTATTTCTTATTAAAGAGATGTGGAATTATAAAATATAAAAATTTAATTGAAAAAAAAACCATTTAATATTATAAAGGTTGCTTCAAGGAATTATGGCATTATGATGAATGAAAATTGTGTTCATGTCTTATAAGTTTAAAATACATCACATTTAAGCTTTTGTAATGAAAATCAAAAAATACCTTTTTTTAAATGAAAAGAAGAGTCATTTTAAAAAAATCATATAAAGTCCAAAAAGTGTAAATATTACTTTAAAAATCATTTATTGATAGTAAAAACATTTCTGAAAACATTTTTTGAAAAAAAATTAGAAAACATTGACATCGTAGATAAATATTCCCCAGTAAATACATAAACATAAAAAATATTGAATAATAATGAGATTATGGAATAAACCAATAATAATTTTTAATTAGTCAAATTATATGCCCCTTGAAAGAAATAAATTAATATAGATAAGTAAATACCTTTATATTTATGATAATACTCATAAATTACATTCATGGGCAGTATATACACCAACCAAAAGAAACAAGTAGTGTATAAATCATGTCTCCAACAAGAATAAAAGTGATACAAAAATATATAACCTTAAGTCATGGAATCCTTCATAGACATTAAAACTCATGTATAAAAAATATAATTTTATTACCAATCTTATAGAGAAAAATATTCTTATATATAATACTATATATGATTTACTTGTGACTTTATATTACTCTCTTATCAACAATTTATCATTAAAAGTATATTTCGGGTAATAATTGATTTGTTTGAATTGTTATCCCTAGTCCTCTTACATAGATCATTATTAAATCATCTAAATAATGATAATAATTATATCAATATTATATATATCCATTATATATTTATTAAGTGTGATTAATATAATTTAGAGGTAGAAAATAAAATATATTGTTCATGGAGACAGTAGATCGTACGTATGCATGAACATTGTTCTCATTTTCCTGTCTGATTAAGAGAAATAAAATTATATGATATATTGTCATTCTAAAATAATATTTATTTCATATATTTAAAAAAATTATTAAAACAATCTTAATATATTCCATTAATAATATTAATGAATCACATCGCTTTGCACTGCAGTAGTCCATTGTAGACCTGAACAATGTTATCATATTCCAACATATTTGAAAGCAGGAGGTTATGTGTGATATAAAAATTAAATAATTATAATTAAATAATAAAAATAATATTTATAATATATAAATTAATTATATATAATTATCTCCAACCTCAAAATGTGGTAATGGATGAAAAAACAACATCAGTTTTCAAGGCAATAGTCTTCCAGACACACGAACGAGGATTATGTATCCCATTTCATGGAAGTGTGTGAAGTTGTAGGTCATAACCTTAACATAACAAAAAATAAATATATTGACAATATTTTTTTATTTATACGGACTTTATATAATAATTATTTAATAGGTTATGGGAGAAATAAATCAAAAAGGTTTCATTGATGAGTGTTAATTCTTCTTCAAGTATCTCATTTTTTTGACCAAAGGACTTACATGGATGGATTTAAGCCAAAATTAATTCTTCTAGAATTATTGGATTTCATTTTGATTATATTGGAATAGGTTTTGGCAAAAAAATTGGTTTTGAAGTATGTTGAAAAGAGATGAACAGGTTCCCTTTATAATAAAGAGGCGGGGACACTTGGAATTTCTCAAAATATTTAATCGATATAAATTAAATCTATATTAAAAATGGATCCAAACAAATATATTTACAATATAGGATGATTAGAAGTTTATATTATTTCATCTTATCATAATTAGACATATTTTTAATATTATTTAATCCTTTTTTTTTTGTTTATCCCAATTTAATGCTATTAATTTTCACCATGACAACATGGATTTTTACATTTTGAGGGTTAATATAGTTACTATAAATTGAATTATAAAACATAAACAGATCATTTATGAACTATTGAAACTTATACCAATCCTTTTTCTAGATTTAATATTTTTTATAATTTTATTTCATTTTTTAAAATATTATTTATATTAAAATATAATTAATATCAATTTTGACATTATTCATTACTTTGACATTTAAAAATATAAACCTAATATGATATCCTTGAAGCAACTATTTTAATGAATTTTTTATTTGTCATGTTAATATAAATATATTTTAAATGACATTAATTATCTCATATTATATGAATTTTAATATTTTTTATTTCAATTATTGTATATTTTCATCAGTAAAATAATTACTACATCACAATTGTGATAACTTTTAAGGTAATTATTTTTCTACTAAAAATTAAATATCAATTTAGATGATGAATATTAATATTATATATTTCCAAATACTATTTATGGTTGAATATATATTTATTATGACTATATATTCAAAATGTTATACTTATTAATAACATTTCTATGATATGTTTGACTTTTCTAAAAATAAAATACTATAAGGGATTAAAGTCTTTCATCTTGATCCAATAGATCATAAATGTGGAGAAGGGTGTTTATTATCTAAAAAATATTTTCCAATAAAATAAGTACAAGGGATGGGGTAATTTTAAAATATTTATAATGTTATTTTCACCCTTAATTAATTGATTTACCCTTAGTCGTGGTAATAAAATTACAAAGTTTACTAATCAAATTATACAAAAATAAAATATTTTGATTTAATAAATTTTTAATCTATTATTAAAAATATGGATTTCATTTTTTTTTAAGAATTTATAGTTTCTAAAATAAATTTTAAATTAATCTTGTAGACGGGGCGAGAAAGTGGGTTTCTAATGCGCAAAGGTTCAAATATCCAAATTTAATTTTAAAATAATTATAATAAACTAAATTGGATTAAATATTATATAATTTATCTACATTTACTTTAAAAATTAAAATATAATTTAACATTACATTTTATTTAGATGAAAAGTCAATTTTCAATTAAAATACATTTGTTTTGACTATTTATCAAAAAATAAATCTTATCAAAAAGTAGAAAAAAGTTAGAAAAATTAAATTTTTGTATTATTATTTCTGAAATAAAGTTTATTTTTTCTAATAAAATTTATAGAAGTGTAAAAATTTAGTTTTAAAATAATTCTTTCATTATGTTGTGATAAAACTGCTTTTATAAAAATAATGTTATTTAAGAGTAAAACTAGATAAAATTTATATATAATGTCTAGAAAACTCATAAGAGAAATTCCATAAATTATATTCAATATATATATATATATATATATTAAATTTCATTAATATTATCCAATGAGAGTAATTTCCAACGAGCTTGTACCCTAGTGGTACAAGCTCCTGCTTGGCATCCAAAAGACCCAGGATCAAATCTGGGCAGGGGCGAATTTCCAGGGGTACTGTAGCAGTACTGTAGCGGTGGTTGTACTGTAGAAGGCACTGTAGAAACACGGGTACTGTAGTAGTATTGTTCACTGAGGGGTCCTTTGGGCCAGAAAATGGGCTTTCAAGCCTTGTATTCAGGCCACATGGCCTTGGGCCTTTGGGCTATGTAATGGGTCTCCCTCTACCCAGTCTAAAGAGGTCTTTGCTTTAAATAATAAATTGAGGCTTCGGCCCTAACCTTTGAAATAAAATCCAATGAGAGTAACTTTTTTATTTTAATGGTATAAAACACACTTCTTTATATTTAAATAGTTTTTCACAGAAAGATTTGTTTCATTTAAAATAGGGTTTTTAATTTATAATTAATTGGTCAATAAATAATTAATTATATATTAATGTATTACAAATATTTTAATAATTCAATTAATCATGTTCCCAACTACCATTATAATAGTTAGGTTATAATTTTCTTTTTTAAATAATTATAACAATAAAATTTTATTTCATAAAAACTCAGTATTGCATGTAATGCAAGATAAGATAGTTTTTTTTATAGAAAAATATTCAATTTGTGTATCATATAATTGAATATTTAATTGGTTTTGTGTGCAATAAAATACATCAATGAAATTTATTTTATTTTAAAATACAAAAGTTCAAAAATTATTGGGGTGTTTTAGATTTATAGTGGATCTACCACCTTGGTATTTAAAATTTGTAACAATGTATTATTAAAATTGTTGTATTTCTATTTATAAAGGGTAAATTTCATGCTATTATGTTTTTATTGGTATCAATGAGTGGCATGAAAACTTCTTAGAGGTTAACTTAGTCTCTTGTTTCTTATATAAATCCAATCCCTGGTAGGCTTAGAGAATTTGTTGATGACCAACATTACAAGTAGAAAATTAAATCAGTAGATTTCATTGAGTTAATAAAACTATATTTGAAGTCGGATCATATGATATGGTAAAAAGGTTTCTAGAAATAGTATATACACCTAAATGTTTCTATTAAGAGTTGGGAAGAAGAGATAAAAGGTAAATCAGCTTTTTCTTAGATCAGAGGAATAAAGTTGTTTTGATAATGGGGGAGCATAGTGAATGATTTTTTCACTATCCTAAAAAGTAGATTATAAAATAACGAGGAAACTCACTAATTCTATCAATTTATGATATAAAGGACATAAATTACATACATGGAGAGCAAAAGAAAATTGTGTTCCCAAATAAAGTTCAAATGTATTCCCATTATACTCAAACATTTGTGGGGAGGAAAGATAATGATAAATGATAATTAAGTATACTATTTTGATTTCATTATAATATGGGGAGGGAGAATATTTTATATTCCCCATAAATAAAAATGGTGATATTTCTAGGACCCTATGATTTGGTGTTGGATTTGTTGACAGTATATGTGGAAGAATATATATAGACGAATTACCAATGTAATAGTAGAGGAGAAGATCATTTTTTGAGGGTATATTTGTATACCCTTGACCTATATAAAGGTATCGGAATACCTCCTTTCCCTATTCATGGTCATAGTAAAATATTATATAACTTTTTTATGGTATAGTTTCATACCATTAACCTATATAAAGGTACCAGATTACCACATTGAACTATGTAAAGGTGAATAAGAAAATATTGAGAAACCAAAGGGACAATATACATATTAAGTAAATTTATTAATGAAATACAATGTCCTTATTAAAGATATGTTAGTATAAGAATTCTAGGTAAAGGTAATTCAACTCATGTGTAACTGTAGTATGTACATTTCAAAAAGATATCTTGGAATCCCATGAATTGAATATGGGTAATAATGACCTTTTATATTATAAATAAAAGGCACCATGAATTTTCATTAAATTTATATTTATAGAATATTTTTATAGAAAGGACATACACCTATTATCTTATTATTTCCATTGTATTTAACTGACTGTTAATAATAATTAACATTGATAATATAGTTCTTTAACAGTGATCACATGATTAGTATAATGATATGGTTTTAAAAAATAGAAGTGTCATTAAAAAAGTAAGTGATGGCCACAACCTGTATGTTCATACCCTATAAATCCCATTTATTTGAGTTTTTTATGGAGACATAATTTCTATTTGTTTCCCTCGACAATGTCCAAGATTAGATCTAAAAACAAAAACATGAGTGAGATAGTTTACAGGGGAAGTTTATGCTCATCGACATCATGACCCAAACCATATTTGAAAAAGCACCCCATGAAATTCCGACCATCATGCACCATAACATTAGGGACTTTTCTAGTATATTAAATAGATATGTAAAATTACCATAGAAAAATGATAATTTATATATAATTTTGTATTTAATAATGAATATATTTCCATCTAATTATTTCTATACTATAAATTATTCTTATTCAATAAATAAAAAATTGTATTTTTAGTTAATATTCATATTAAATTAAGTAATATATTTTTATAATTTTTTTAAAACAAATAATATTTCAATAAAATTTCATTACTAAATATGTTTTATCGAATATAAATGACCATTTAATCAGATGTAGTTATATAAGTGTGGGAAAACTATTACTGTCAAAAGAGCCATCATTTTCAGTTAATGTTAGATTTTATTTTCATAATGAAAATTAAAATAAAAATAATTTTATTTAGATAAAATGAATATTATTTTGGGAATCAAGACGTCAAAATTATCCAATGGTAAATATTTCATAATTTTTTGAGACAGTCAAATTTTTGGGGAAAATTAGATACCGTATAAATATAAATTGAGTTTAATAGCATCATAATGAATTAAAAGTGATGTAATATGTAATAAAAATAGGACCAATTTCCAAATATATATCTTCCCTTTAAAATAATATGATTTTAAGTTTATTTTATTTATTTTTAAAAGCCATTATGAATCCTTCAAGACTTATAATACATTTTAAGATTTTAAAATCATTTCTTTAAGAGTGTGACTCCCATACACCACACCAAGGATAATATTTTAATAATTTAGACCCTTTTATTTCTAAAAAAACTAAAATCCACTCTCCTTTGGTAGAAAAAAATGAAGAAATCCATGGGTTGTTTTTTTGGTTTTTCAAATTTAATTATGTATAATCCAAAACTAAAATAATATAGAAATATCCCTCATTTAAATATAATACCTCCCAAGTTATTATTTATCTTCACTATAAACCTTTGTAACACATCCTTACTCTTATCTACACTCCCTATATTTCTCCTAAGGAACCCCAAGATTTCAACAATCACCTTATAAGCCTTTAGAGTCACACACTCAAGTAAGGGATCATCCACTCACCTCTCTTATCAATCACTACTTTAATGTTATGTCTTTTACATTAAATTTTTATATTTCCATATATGATATAACATATTCCCATTAGTTTTAATTTTATGTATAAATTAGGATATATTCCATTTATTCTTATTAGGCTTCCCATGATACTTTATGTAAACAAGTTACGATACTAAAATTTCATAATGATTCTATTCTCTATTCATGTTTCTTCGTTACATCATGCCTTATATTTCAAAAATTATAAAGTTGGAATATGGTTTTAAAAATCCTTATTACATTACATTTTATTTCCAAATAATTATAGATCATTATCTCTCTCAAAAAAAAAATTTATTAATTTGTAAGCGACGTCGTTATGCTGTCGAAATTTCATCACAATTTTCTTTGAAAAAAAAATTGTGTTATGAATATCATAGACATTATTATATTAAGGGTATTCAGAATTATGGAAATATAATTATTTATTGGGAACATAAATTTATTTATTCACATTTTTTTATCATGGAATAAATTGTGATGATGAATGAATCCATGTTGTATGATATTTATGGCCCACTTAACCATGATAATGAAATGACTATGATGGGTGTTCCTAGATAGTTTTCCAATGAATTGGGTAATGTTTTGTATCATGATACCTCATGTTGGGATAAGGGTCTACCTAATTCCTTTATTTTTCTTTTTCCCATAATGATGTCTTGGCAGTTTAGCCTCGACCTGTGTTTATGATTCAGTATTTTATGTTCCTACCAAATATCTCCGTGTTATAATTATGAGGCTATATCATGCCTTATTATTCATGTTTTTTTATTTACCATTGATATTATTATCATCTAACATTTATTACTTATTCCATATTTATTCCATTATAGTTCTTTAGAGCTCACCCTTATTTTATTTATATCCCTAGGTTATCCCATGCAATTTTAAGATTGATAGAGTATTTTGAGCATGCTAAAGAAGTTTTCAATAAAGTATGTTATGGAATTTCTTAATAATTTTATTGTATCCCACGATCATAATTTTATGTTATGCACCTAATTCCCAAATACTCTAGACATATCGGTATTTTTGGGTTATACTAAGGGTAAATATATGTAATAAATTTAGTATTAATGTCTAATAAAGGGGAGTTTGGTTATAGTTTTTATCAGAGGAAAATTTTATTTATTTTTTGGATTAAAATTATAGAAATGTAGAGAATGCCTCAGGGAAAAGACCAATTATTAGAAAACATCCCTAAATTTTTTAAAGTATAGAGTAAGTGTTTTATCAATAAAATGCATCCATGTCTCGATACTACAAGTTTATGTAGTCTTAGAACTGATGTACCTAGGAGTAACTACTCTAACAAGCTGTTATGTCCCTATCTTAGGGTAACATGGTACACAACAACAGTCCATAGTTCACACCTAGTTTGACACTCCTTGGGAATATTCTTCAGTATGTTCATAATCCCAATACAATGCATTATTAAGGGAACAAAAAATTCTCAAAATATATAATAGTAAATATATCATGGATAACATTGATTGATGCCTAAAAATTCATAAGTTAGGGAAATAAATGTAATTTATAAGTAATCCCTTTAATTTCATTATATTTTCCATTATTTGTTTAATAGTTTAATATAATCATCAATAATTTCCCTTTTATTCTATACAATGATTGGAAATAGTAGGAATCATGTTGACAACTAATGTGATGGGAAAAGTAAAGACTGCCCTAACAAGATACCTAATCTGATGGGAGTAGGAATGAAAATCATGGTCATGATACTATCTCAACTAACTATGTTTTTGAATATAACATGGATCATGATGAGTTTCTAAATTTCTTAATAAAGAATAAGTTGTAATCAAGAGGTTCGCATGATAAAGGAATCATAATTTCAACTGTTCAACTGATCCCTCAAACATGTAATAATCTATAAACTCCATTGAGAATATCTTATCCATCCTTAAATGTTTTGAAAAATATAAGGTTATACTGTTTGTTTATCATATAGAGGGGTAAGCTTCTCAGAAGTGGAAATTGATCATAAATAAGAATCCTATTGAAGGGATCAAAGGGATGGCGTGGAAGAAATTATAGAAAATGTTTTTCGATAAATATTTTCCCTATAATATTTAATTTAAATGGAAATAGATTTCCTCACCCTCAAGAAAAAGGAGGATTAATATATTGGAGTGTATGAAGAAAACTTTACAGAACTTCCATGATATTCCTTCAGCATTTTTTTACCCACAAATGCAAGTTTGAATGCTTTTTTGGTGGGATAAAACCTATTATATGAAAAGTCCTGGTGAGCTGTAACTTTGATAGCTATGAGGAAATTTTCCAATGTGCCCTCAGTTTCAAAATGGATATCATAAAATCCCAAGGCTAGTATGGAGATAAGAAGTTAAAAGTGGATTTTAATTTTAGCAGCACAATGGAGATATCTAACGATGGTATGAAATTTCAACATCCTACCTTTCAACAGTATGGAAAGAAGCACCCTATAATTTGACTAAAAAGGATGAATAAATTTTGTAGTTTCATGAACGATGGAAACCTAGCTAATAATTATCCACATGAGAAACCAGATAATGTGATGGAGGAAAGGAATTCTCAAGTCAACCCTTAGCACATTTTTTAATAATACAACTACATATAACATGAGAACTTTGAAGCCAATTACCTAAGCAAAGGGTTTTCAAAGGCAACCAAAAACCCTAAAGGCGGTAAGGGGGATATTTTTCTGTCACTAACATGGATGTTAATCACAACAATGAAGCAGTGATAGGTACACTAGTTATTCATTCAAGAATTGAGAACATAGTTTCGAATTTTGGATCTACACATTCCTTTATAGCATAAATGTTTTTTAGAACTATTCCAACACCCCCAAAAATCATGGAAGTATATATTTTGGAGAAAATGTAAAATGGGGAAATGATTTCATCCCATGTATATAAATCCACCCCAATCACAATATTTGGGATGCAATTCTAAACTAACCTTGGCCTACATCATTTGGTGTAATTTTATGTTATCTTGGGCATAGATTGTGTTTCCCTATATAGATCCTACATAAATTTCTATGAGAATGAAATCACTCTCTATATGTTGAATAGACTCCCAATTATATACAATTGAAAGGGGGAAGATGAATCCTCTTTAACACCATCATCTCAATCATGGATATTATTACCCTATGAGGAATCATATCTTGCTCAAATGATTGATTATAATGAAATGATCATCCTTGAAGACATTCATATTATGAGGGAATATGCTGATGTTTTTCTAGGGGAATTTACTAGTCTTCCTCCTAGTATGGATTTTGAATTTTCAATTGAGCTTATTTGGGGACACTACCAATATCCATGAATAAAAATATTATGGTTTTTGTGGATCATGAGGATATAAAGAAATAAATATAGGGGAATCTAGATAAATTATTTATATTCCCATGTGCTTCACCATTGTGTGAATGAGTCCTCTTCATCAAGAAGAAGGATGATCGGTCAATGCGCAATTACATTGATTATCGTGACCTTAACAAGATCATTTAAAGAACATGTACCTTCTTCCATGGATTTATGACTTATTTGATCAGCTACATGGAGTACAATACTTATCCATGTTGAATCTTCAGTCAGGATATAATCAACTTTGGGTGAAGAAGGAATATATCCCCAAGTCTTCTTTTCATATACGTTATAGGCACTATGAGTTCATAGTGATGCCATTTAAATGGACTAATTATATATAAATAATCATGTATTTGATAAATATTGTATTCATAGATTACCTCGACAAATTTTTTGTAGCCTTTATAGATGATGTCCTAATATACTCCAAAATAATGGTGTATCGTGATGATTATTTATACACTTTTATAAAGACGTTATGAAAGGATAATCATTATTCCAATTATAGAAAGTGTGAGTTCTAGTTGAAGGAAGTCTCATTAGTGGGGAATATCATCAATAGAAATAGAATATCTTTGTATCCTTAAAATAAAAAATAAATTGAATGATGGTCAAGGACAATATCTGTGGTAGAAAACTATAGTATCCTTGGGTTAGCTGGTTATTATCACTGATTTTTATGAAATATATTGCGATTGTTGAACCCTCTTACTAATATAACATAGAAAGGATTGAAGTAATCATAGAATGATGAAAGTGAAGAAAGATTCAAGGAGAGAAAAAAGAGGCTAATCACTGCACTTATGCTCACACTACCTACAAGTGGAGAACTTTTAATAGTAATTAGTGATTCCTAAAAGAAGGAATTAAGATATGTGTTAATGAATAATTAAAATTTTATTACCTACAACTCAAGGTAGTTGTTATTTCATGAGAAAAATTATCCAACGCATGATCTGTAGGTGGAAGTTGTGATGTTTGAGTTGAAAATATGGTGACATTATCTCCATGTGGATAAGTATGAGATATTTTATAATCACAAGAGTCTTAAATAAATATTCACATATAAAGAGCCTAATATTTTCCAAAAAAGATAGTTAGATTTGATTGAGGACTAGGAATACTCAATTCACTACCATCTTGGTAAATGGAATAAAGTGGTAGATGATCTAAGTAGAAATATCAAGAAATTTAATCATTGATGTGAATTGGGAAGGATTAAATCTTCTTATAATTTAAGAGGATGGACACAGGAATCATAAATTAAGTAGCACAATATTTTTTTTATAAATGATTTCTCAAACACATCTTCTTGATAGGTTAAAGGATGCAAAACAAGATGATATGGGAATTCAGAAGAATATGGAAACTGTTGAAACCAAGGATGTTCTTTGATGTAAAAGGAGTTTGGTTTTTGTATGTTTTGAATGTACTTAGGGTTGATCAAGTTTTGGGTTTTTTATTTTCAAAACTTTCATGGAATATTATGGATATTACATGGAAATGGGTCATATAGATTGATCTGAAAGCAGTATTGAAGGTGGCGACATTGTCCAGTGTTTGAAAAACAATCGGGGCCAAAAATCAGAAAATAGAGAAATGTGTTTTTGGAAAAGGGACCCATGTGAAATATTTGAAGTGTGAGCGAAATATTTTTTTCCACGCAATATTGAAGGTTTTTTTGGAACTTTCACACAAAACATGTTTTAGGATCAGAAGGTCAAAAAATGGAAAAGTCATGGAGTGCAAGGAAGATGATGTTGCATGAAAGGGTTTAAATGCCAAATATGACGCCAAAAGGGGTTTTTCTGGCTCTGGATGAATTTTGCGCACACTGATAAAGAAGTTTCAGGATCTTGCATGCAGGTTCATCATAGGCCTTTAAATATTCCACTACCCCGAGGAAGACTTAATAATTTATTAACCAATATATGGTTGCTCTGCCACGTGAATTATTTGAAGAGAGTCAATCTTGCGCGCAAGGTGTTAATTTAGGCTGAAAAGACCATGTGAACTCTTTGGTGCATCTTTGAGAAAGATAAGGGTTGTGTGGAAAGTAAGGTGTTTTTCGAAAGTCATATTTTGCGATAATTCCCAAATATTGCGTGCAAGTGTGGGTATTGTGCGCAAGTTTAGTGTTTTACTTCTGACAAGCTTTTGAATATTTGGTGTGTGTGATCAGTGATATCAAGTGCATCATTCCAAAACATTGATTCAAGTAGTGTCTCATTCTGAACAAGGACAAAGACATCAATGTAAATCTGTAAAATAGACCTTCAAGTCGATAAACTGAGTTTGACTTATCTCAAGGCAGTGAGCTAGGGGGAGTTGATGAAAGTGATCTAAGGGATGAAATGAGATTTACCCAAACCTTTTTAGAGAAATGGTTCTTGACACAGAGTGTCTATGACTGAAACTTGTAATCCATAAACTAGTGAATATTAGTGGATTTTGGTACGACTGAAACACTATTATTGTATTCTCCTTAGATGTAGCCCTTCATAGTGAACCAAGTAAAAGTGTTGTGTCTTCTCCATGATTTCATTTGTTTGAAATATTTAAAAAGTTCCTACCAACGTGGGAACAAAATCCACAACATTAAAATTAAAATTTTGACACCTTGATTCACCCCTCCACTCTCAGGGTGTTTGGGGGTCCTTCAAGTGGTATCAGTGCTAGGTTTACTGGTGTTTAATCTGTCTTTTACCATTATAGAGAATTCCTCCAATGTTAGTGGAGTCCCACTCTTCGATGTAAATAATTATCATATCTAGAATAAAACAATGAGATCACATTTAATATATCTTGTAATGGATTTAATTTTTTCTACTTTGCAAGGAATACAAGTCACTGATTCAATAGTCATGGCTATAACTAACGCAGAAAGTAAAATTTTTGATGCAGATGCTAAATCGTAGAATGCACTCACCATATACCTTTTTTATCAAATCTATCTAAAGTCGATGAGTTGTACCTCAGAAAAGTACATTTGGGATAATAATGAAAATATTTATGAAGGAGATAGAAAACTTAAGGAGGCAAAACTACAAGTCTTGCACAATAGGTTCGATGATCTGAAGATGCATCCTAAGGAGAATGCAGACTCCTTCAATTGAATTACTAAAGTGGTTGGAGAAATTTGGGGTCTATGAGAAGAAATAAGAGACATTTATATTGTAATGAAAATATTAAGAATTCTTTCACCCATGTACAATGAAAAGGTGTCAGCCCATAAGGAAAGTGATCTTTCCCAACATTCTCTAGATGATATGTTGAGTAGCCTTGTGGTATATGATATAAGATTCAAACCAGAAGATACTCCGAATCGATTAAGTAAGGAAATGGAATTCAAGGCCATGGAGAAACAAAAAATTTCAAAAGATAGTAGTGGTGAATATTGAGAGGAAAAAGAAATCATTTCCCTCATTACCAAGAAGTTCCAGAAGAGAAAAGGTAAATTCGAAGGGAATTTACCTCTTCCTTCCTTTCTTTGTAGAAAAGCTGGGCACATTGCCTCTCAGTGACTAAGAAAGATCAATGATGAAGATAGTGAAGATGAAAACATTTATAAGCCTCAGAAAAGGTTTTTCAAAAAGGGAGACTTCAAATCAAGAAAGAAATTACCAAATAAGATATTTATCTATAAAGAGGAATATGATGATAATGAATTCTATGAAGAAGAAGAAACAGAATATAAAACCGGAGACCATGCTTCTATGATGGACACTATTGAAAAATCAGAACTATCAAAAGAAAATGATGGAGACAATCAGTTGACTACCAATTCCAATATCATTATGAAAATTAAAGATTCTATTAGTAACCTTAAGATAAAATGTAAGAGTTGCAATAAGTGGAAATCAATTGTAGAAGAATCATATGATTATGTCGATCTGCTCAAAGATGAGAATGAATGATTAGAAGAATTTGTGAAAGTGCAGTCCAAAATTTCTGAAATAAAAAATGATTTAGTGGATCTGAATCTGAGAATTGAAGAGCGGGAAAAGTCTATCAATGACCTCACCACCAGACTAAAAGAAAAGACCAAGACTACTGAGGATCTTAAAGAATAAGTTGTTACTCTTAGTAGTAAACTTGAGAGTGAATAAATTTCCAAATAATCAAGGAAGAAAATACATTTTAGATGGTTCTTAGATTATGAGCTATTGGGGAGAGAAAAATGAGGTTCTAATGGAGTTGAAAATATTTTGAATGATCAAAGACCTACTTACATAGCAAATAGTGGAATCGGTTGTGAGTCTAAATCATAAAATGTTAAAAATAATGGTGACCAAAATAAAGGCAAGTTGAAAGTGGGTGATGTGGAAAAATCACCTAAAGTACTGAAAAAGAAACCCACAATTCAATCTAAAAGAATAACATAGGACTATCCTCAAGCCTCCAAGAATAAGAGGCAGACAAACTACTATACCACAAAATAAGTAATGAAGATAAACAAAAGTGAGAAGAAATTTACTCTCATGAAGTTCCAATTCTGTGGATATTTAGGGCATAACATGTCTTATTGCAAAGAGGCAAGGAGCTATTTTAATGGATAAGAGATGAGAGATCATAAAAGGAGAACAAATTCATGTCCAAATTTTTTAGAAGAAACAATTTCTATAGATATTATTGTCGTTGTTCTAAATTTTTCAGTAAAGCTATTTATTGCAGGCAGAGGAGTAAAACAGACACCACATATCGAAGTCAAAGAAAATTCATTGTTCATTAACAAGATTGTGTTACTCATGAAAATAGGTTTTTTCCTCTTGAAGAAAAGATTTATTAAGAAGAACCATGTACATGGAAGAGAGGGTTTCAACGCCATTAATTTCCTACACTCAACAAAATAACTCATGGAAGAAAAAGAGGAATATTGAAAAATCCAATCTTATAGAAGTAGCCCTCAAGACTACAAAGAATAACCAAACCCGGATTCTTAATAGCGGATGTTCATCACACATGAAGGGTAATACATACATATTAACAAATATTAAGAAAAATGTCGATGTAATAGTGTGGTTCGATCACAATTGTGCATTAAAGATAAAAGGTTATGGAAGTACTGAGCTAGCTAATGGAGAGCTGAAGAAAACCGAAGTTCATTATGTAGATGGTATGCTTCATAATCTTCTATGTGTGATTAAACTCTTTGAATTATGAATTATAGTCACTTTCAATCAGGAAGGATGCACTATAAATGGAAAGATAGGAAATTCACTTATGAAAGGATGTATAGTAGAAGGAAACCAGTGTCGGTTTGATTGTAAAGAAAACATTTGTAACATGACTGTTGTAGAAGAAAATAACTTATGGAATTGGAGACTAGGGAACTTATATAAACAAGACAAGGAGAAAATATTAAAACTGAAGATTGTCATAGACCTTCCAAACCCGAAGCATGAACGTGAAAAGTCTTGTGATACTTTCATTCATGGGAAGATGGTCTGTAGTTCTAATCATCCAAAGAAGAAAAGGGCATCTCATCTTATTGATCTCATTCATACAGACGTTTGTGGCCCAATAAATGTTTCCAAAACTCATGGAGAAAGGTATATTGTTCTCTTCATAGATTAATACAGTAGAATAGCATGTGTAATGGTTATACATAATAAAATAAAAGTTCTTGATTTCATGAAAACATATAGTCTAATCACCGAGAATGATACTGTATGAACAATCAACGTGATGTGATCTGACAATGGAGGTGGTGCCTTTCTTCACTGCTTGTTCCAAACTGATTCTTCTTCACCCTTTTATGCAAATCTCTTTGTTCCATAAGTTTTCCAAACTCAATGATGGTTTCCTAAATCTTCCACTCTCGATTTCGGAGTTCAACGAGTCCTTAGTGCTTCTCAATCTGTCCTTAATCGCTCATTTTATGTGGAGAAGAATTTCGGTCGACACCCTCGATAGGTATGTGTTTGGTTCTTGGGGTCTTCAAAATAGGGTTATGGTGGGTTTTCTTGACAGCAGGTGTATTTGGATTCGATTCGCGATGGAGGATGTTCTCATCAAAGGTTGGTCATGTGTTCCTAGGAGCTGCAACGGATCTTGCTTCTTCCTCCAAAGATGGACTTATGATTTTCATATGAAGTGGGACTCACCTGTGGTTGTTATCTGGGTGATCTTCCCTAACCTTCCACTCCCTTTTCAAAATCCCTCAATTATTAGGATGCTGGGGAGTCCAGTCGGGAGATATCTTTGCTCTGACCATCGAACTGCAGCAGTGTGTCACCTGGTGAATCCTCGGGTGTGTGTTGAAGTGGATGCTTCAAGGGAACCTCCTAAGTTTGTTTGTATTACAATTGGAGAGGAGTATCACTATCAACAATATATGGTTTTTTAATCGTTGGTTGTTTTTTTACTGAGTGGAAGCGTTTTTTGGAATTCATTGATGATGTTCATACGTGGAACTGGGCGCTGGGGTTCAGAACCGAACATGTAGCCTTTGGGTCCTAGGGATGGCGTTGTTTGTGACAGACCTTTGGGGTGCATTATAGTGGCTCAATTGTTAATGGTTTGATTGGTAGGGGGTGTTCAATCGTTCCCAGGACACTACAAATGAAGACAGTGCATGGGGAAATGTGGGAAGCTCTACGGGTATTGTGAATTCACAGAGTACTGTAGAAGATCTGGGTGAGGTTAGTGATCGAGGGGCTGGCCTCAATGCAGGTATGGTGAGTTTGGATTCTACTCAAGGTGGGGATTTTCATGATGATAATAGTCAGAAATCAATTAGGTACTCTCAAAACCATAAGGCTCAATACAGGGATGGAAATGTGGAGGAGGTTTGGTTTGATTATCCTACAGTGGACTGCAATGGGAGACAAGAGGTTGGATCGGGTATTTCTCTAGTGGTGAAGGCAATGGTACCACAATAGAATCCAAATATGTCCAAAATTTTCAGCTGGTTGAGGTAGGACAGGGCTGGTCCCTCCAGTTATAGAGTACGGGAGGGGTGGGTTTCTCTAGTAGTATGCTCCTCAAGTGGAGGAACAAGTGAAGGGAACATTTTTGTTATGGAGAAGGTGGTGGGTGGTGAGGAGGTTTCACTTGCAGTGTCTTTCATGAAGGTGGTAAGTTTGGCTGGTGGAGATTTGTGTAAGGGGGGTAGGGGGTTCTGATCCCCTAATCCAAACCCCAATTCACTTGAGTAACAGGTTCGAAGGACTTAATGAGGTAGGTTTGAGATCAGATCAAGATGACCCGATGTATAATGATGAGGTATGCATGAAGGAGCCCAAGGGAAATAACACAAGCCTCTCGGAAGATGAATATTTATGATCGAAGAGTAACAGGAGGTTTAGGAGGAGGAAGGGTAGGAAGGTCTACTCCTCTTTACCTCCTCCTTTAGATACCCTTTCTGCAAAAAACGTTAATGACAAGAAGACACCATTGAGATTATGAGCCACCATAATTCAAGGCATCAGGGTGATCAAACCCGGGACTTTCTTTTATGTTCCAATGAAGAAGTGTTTGAATAGATCTTATTGCATAGTGTAACCGATGAATAGGCATCAAAAATTATGGGGAGGCCTATATGTGTAAATCTAAATGAGGATAAATACTCATGGATTGATAAGAATGACCTAATTATGGTTTTATGTTTTAATAAAATGAATATTAGCATTGAGGGGTACATGTGGTCTTGAGACTAACTGGATTTGGAGTTCGAAAAGATAATGATGCAGTCACTAGGCATCTAGGTTTCATCTTTATCTTGGAAATTTTTTTGGTAAGTAGATTATGGTTACCTCGAATTACTATTTAATGACTATATTTAATGGCTGGTTTTTTTTGTTTGGTTTGGGGAAGGTGGGTTAGTGTTTTGTCTGCTTCTGGTTCATATTTATGTTTGGTTGTTATATGATGTTCTGGTGCTACGATGTTGGCACTCTACATGGAACTGATTTAGATGGGGTTAAGAGTAGGAAACCTTCACTAGTGCATGCCACTAGGATTTGGATGATTGAGAGTGTATGGTTATTCCATTGGTGCCATGCCTGTGAATTCCTTCATGGGATTGCTTGCCAAATGTTCATGCTTTAGTGAAGGATTTTTCATGTTGCAGTTGATGGGGAGGGGCATATCAGGTAGTCTATTCTGGGTAGTTCTCTATTTTATTTGTCTGCGGTTGTAATGATGGATATCTTGCTTTCGCACTTTATCCTCAAAACTGTTTTGATAATAAAAAACATAATTTTCTGTTTAGTACCTAGAGAATCGTGGGATAAACATGAGTTAGCTGTTGTGAGAACTCCACAAAAAATGGAGTTGTTGAGTGTAGGAATTGACAGGTGAACAATATGGCCTGAACTATGTTGATTTAGATTCGTATTCCACAAAATTACTAGAAAGAGGTTTTTCAAGCTGTAGTGTATATTTAAAATCGTATAGGGATTTATATGGGTAAGACGAAGACACCATATATATTGTGTCATGTAAGGAATCCCTCTTTGAAATTATTTTTTGTTTTTTGTATTAAATGCTTCATCAGAAACAAATAAGGAAATCGAGGGAAGTATGGTGACAATTCAAATGAACAAATTTTCCTTGGATACTCAATGAACAACAAAGCCTAGATGTGTATGAACAAGCGATTAAAAAGGATTGTGGAAAGCAGTGATGTTAAGATAATTTAAGATAAAACCACAAATGATTCAAGGAATTCATATGATGATGTGATAGAAAATGAAGAAGAAATTCAATGTCGAGTAAATACATATACAGAAATAGAGGAAGGGGTATAAAACACTCAAGAGTCACATCATGATGTTGACTCAGAAGAAGAATCTGAAGAGGAAACCATGGTTGGAGAGAATGTGACTGAACATCATAGGAGAAATCGAAGAGATGAGATTGATCCATATAAAATAATTAGGGATAAGAGTTCACCCACACAAACAAAAAGGATGAGGAGTAACACACAATCTTCATTTCTGTCAGTTATGGAGGCACCCTCATTTGTAGAAGCTGTAAAGGATGAATCTTGGGTGAACACAATGAATGAAGTGTTAGATCAGATTGAAAATAATTAAAAATGGGATCTAGTCAAGAGATCCTAGAGTCAAAATGTGATTGGTACAAAATGGATCATCAAGAAAAAGTTTTATGAGAAAGGAAGTGTTATTAGAAATAATGCACGACTAGTATTTAAAGGATATTCCCATATTGAAGGTTTTGATGTTGAAGAAACCTTTTCTCCAGTGTCTAGACTAGAGTCAATCAGGCTTTTCATTCCCATGGAACTCCAAAAAGGATATAAATTATATCCAATGGATGTCAAGATAGAATTCTTCAATATTGTACTCTAAGAAGAAGTCTACATTGAAAACCCATGGGTTCTCTTATTGGTACTGATGAAACAGAGGTTTTCAAACTAAATAAGGAACTATATGGATTGAAATAGGCAGCACGAGTGTGGTACTCCGGGTTGGATTCTTATCTCAAGAATATGGAATTCAAAAGAGGAGGAGTATATCACAATCCCTATGTGAAAAATTCTCCAAAAGATCAATTTATGGTTCTAGTTTACGTTAATAACATTATATTTTGTGGTAGTAGGAAGAAATCAGTAGATGAATTCACCAATCACATGAAGTTGGAATTTTAAATGTCTATTATTGGGGAGATTACATATATCATAGGGTTGTAGGTGATTCAAAAGAAGGATTACACTTTCATTTCTATAGAAAAGTATCCAAGAAATCTGTTGAATAAATTTAATATGCATGACTCGAAACCAATGTCAACTCCAATTACAGTTGGAACCAAACTTGGAAAGCATGAGAATGGGACCTATGTAGATCCCACAATGTATAAGAAGATCATTGGAAGCTTATTGTAACTGATAGCAACATAGCCAGACATTGTCTCTGCAACATGCTTAGCAGATGGCTTTCATAGGAATCTGAAGGAAGAACATATGGTATTAGTAAAAAAGAATTGTGAAGTATATTCAAGGTACTCACAATTTTGGCTTATACTTTGCTACATGAAGGGACCGTGAATTATCATCATTTTCTAATGCTTATTGGTCTAGAGATCTAGTGGAGAGAAAGTCTACCAGCGGTGGATAATTCTATATTGGGTAGAAATGTGTTGGATAGTTGAGTAAGAAACAAGAAAGTACTTCTCTTAGTATAGCTGAAGCTAAGTATATCTCCACTACAAAGGTATGACCTTATCTACTATTGATGAAGAAACAACTAACAAATATTGGAAATGAGATAAAACTAACAATGGTGATTTACTGTGATAACAAGAGTTCAATTGATCTTACGAAGAATCTTGTTCATCTTTATTGTAAAAAATATATTGAAATAAGATATCACTTTATCAATAAAAAGTTGAACAAGGCGTGATTAAAATAGATCATGTGAGAACAGGTGAGCAAGTGGATGATATCCTGACCAATCCACTGTCAGTGGTATTGTTTCAGAAACATCAGTTGAAACTTACTGTTCGGCCACCTCTCAGTGTATAAGGAGGTTACAAAATTCTCTCCCCCCTAGTTTTTTCACTATTTTAATCTGTTTATGGAATTGTTTCAGGTTAATTGGGGAGATACAATCCAGGGGGAGTATGTTATGGTGCTCTACAATGGATGATTATCTGTCTTTCGGTTTATTGCTAGTGTGGTAGAAATGGATATAATTCATGTCTCTGGATGAGAGAAGATAGAGAGAATCATGGATGAAGATGAAGATAATAGTGAAGGGAGAAAACTTCTCAGTGTTTTGAGGAAATAGTTAGAGCTTTCATTTTAACTCATGAGAACACAATTCATGTCTTATCACTTATTTTATACACAGATAACTGCTCACATTGACTTAGAGTTTTGGCTTAGTTGATTCTTGTATTTCCTATTTTCTTGTGGTTGGTGCTCTATTGAATTTATCTGGTGATTTCCAATAGACACAGTGGGGGAGATTATTGGAACCAAGGTTGTTCTTTACTGGAAAAGGAGTTCAGTTTGGGTTTGTTGTCAATATTATTAGGTTTGATCGTGGTTTGCGTTTGTTATTGTCAAAATTTTCATGGAAGATTATGGAGATTACATGGAAATGGGTCATACAGTTTGATCTGAAAGTAGTATTGATGGTGGCGTCGTTCTCCAGTGTGCCAATTTTTTGGGGCTGAAAATCAGAAAATTGAGAAATATTTTTTGGGAAAAGGGATACATGCAAAATATTTGAAGTGTGCATGAATGGTTGGTTTTTTCATGAAAGATTGATTTTGTTTTTTGAAGTTGTGTGCAAGACTTGTTTTAGGATCAGAACATCGAAAAATAGAAAATTAATGGAGGGCACAAGAGATGATTTTGCATGAATGGTTTGCACGTCCAATGCAACGTCAAAAGGGGTTTTGAATGCTCATGAAAAATCTTGTGCACACCGACAAAGTTGTGTCGAGATATTGTGCATAGGGTCATCACATACCTTTAAATATGCGGCTACCCCCAAGGAATACTTAGTAATTTTTCAATGAAAATCTGTCTTCTCTGCCATGAAAAAGCTTTACATGTGAAATATTGGATGAGAGTCAATATTGCGAGAAAGGTGTTCCTTTAGTCTAAAAAGTCCAACTCAACCATTTGGTGCAGTTTTGCAAAATATAAGGGTTGTGAGGAAAGTAGGTATTGCGTGAAAGTCACCTTTCGTGACAATTCCCAAATATTGTGCACAAGTTGGGGTATTGCGTGCAAGTGGGGTGTTTTGCTTCTAACATGCTTTTGAATATCTGGTGTGTGTGATCAGTGATTTAAAGTTCATTATTCCAGAACATTGATGTAAGCATTGTCTCATGCTGAATAGAGGCAAAGCCTTTAATGAAATTCTATTTAATAGGCCTTCATTTTGATAAACTAAGTTTGATTTCTCTCAAGGCAGTGAGATGGGGGAGTTGACCGAAGCTATCTGAGGGATGTAGTGAGCTTTCTCAGATCCTTTTTAAAGGAAGTGTTCCTGGCACAATGTTTTTATGACCGAAACATGTCATCTATAAACTAGTGAAGATTAGTGGATTTTGGTACAACCGACACACTGTCGATGTATGCTCCTTGGACGTATCTGTAACAGCCAGAGATTTTATGAAAAATATTCTTTTTTATTTCACTAATGTCTTGTGTTGTACGCTACACCAAAAGGAGCTTGCACAACACGCATCCTTGACTTGCCTTGCATTACACGCAATCGCGACCTTCCTCGATAGCGTGTGTAATACGCAATACCGAGTTTCACTAAACAACGGTATGCTATTAAAATATTATTAAAACTAGCCGTTATGAATAGTAATAACCACTTTTTAAAATTCTGTAAATCTTATTTTTCAAAATAAACTTCATTTTTGGATTCGGAGTATCGAATTTAGCCTAAGGTGAAATTTTGGTACTTTTCGGATAACTTTCATATTCTGATGAATAGTGAAAATTACTAAATTATAAGTAAAAACAACTTTTTTAATCAAAATAATTAATAGTGATAAATTATTAATTTGAGTTGTTTTAATGTATATTTAGAATATATTTTTACAATTTAATACAATGTTGGTCATTAGATGTAATTTCACATTTAAACCAGACATAATCAAGTGTCAATCTTTTGATAGATATTGTTTCTTAAAAACACGCTATTTGTTTTAACAGCGGGATTTAATTATAAAATTAATTAATGCAATTTCTATGTTATGAATTTGGTAAAATAGACTTCATTTTTGAATTTAGAATATGAAATATATCTTAGGATGAAATTTTGGCTTTTTTCTGAAAACATTCAATTTTTGATGAATAGTGAAACCACTAAGTGGTAGGTTAAAAACTGAATTTTGCATAAAACTTAATTTTACCGCTTCTGTGAATGGAATTTCGAAAATCCGACAGACACGGTTAATATCAAGGACTAAAATTTGGTTCAATGAGATGAAAATAATTTTTGGTGAATAGTAACTTTTTACTTTTTTTACCACGGTTAATAGTAAATAGGGTAACTAAGGGTAAATATGATATTACTATTACCCTAACACGTGTCCTAATCCTATTGGACAAGTGTATTTCGACCAAAAACAAACTTAGGAATAAAATATGACCATTTAGGCCCACTTGGGTTAGATTAGGACATTTATTATTAATTTATTTAAAGAAGGGTTAAAAGAGTTAAAATCAAAGTTTATTTACTAAAACATTTTTAATATGGGGTTATACATAAGATAAATTCGATTTTAAATATTCATTAGAAAGCTAAAAGGATTTCCTACATGATGGTATTTTATTTGTAATTTTTAGACATCAAATAATGTAATTTATTTATGACACAAAGATGATGCAGTAATTATCTTGTTAACTAAATATTGACATAATTGATGTTATAAACACCAAAATAAATGTAATTTGAGACTTTTTATGAATTCCACTAATTTTCTAGGTTACTATGATATATTAATGTTGCTTTAATCAACTTGGTTCGAACATTTAATTCTGTTATGACTTTCACAAAAATCATATATCAAATAGTGTCAAAATTGACACAAAATAGTTTTTAAATCAAATATTATATTATTAATTGTTATTGTATTCCTAAAAATCTAAGGCTCGGCCAAATGACTTAGATAAGGATATATATATTAATAATAAACAATTTGGGGTTCGTTTGGCATGTTATAGTAAGTGTATTAACCATATAGTGAAAGAAAACAAAAAGACACGGTAAAAGTTAAATTATTTAACTTGGAGTTAAATCTAATTGATAAGGTTAAAATAATATCCTAAACTTGTCTAAATTCTATTGGTTGATAGGATTTCGACCCATCCCCACTTTAGCTCCGAAATAAGACCCTTTGGAACCATTATAAACCGATTTTGACTTTAATATAAAATAATATTTTGAGATATTCCTAAGGTGCCCCTCTCCTCCCCTATAAAAGGACACCTCCTCCCCCTCCTCCTCACACCAAATTGAGCACTCAATCTCGGCCAACCCCTGCCATTTTCTCCTCTCCACTTCCCTAGAATAATCCTAGAGGTCCTGGTCTTCTCCAAAGACCAATCTTAGCTCCTTAAGTGGAGGATTCAAAGAGGCGTTCCAAAGAAAAGGTAATATCCATTACCGATCTTTTCAATTTCTTTCTTCTTCAACTTCTTCTTCTTTAGTTGTTTCATGATAAAGTAATAACATCAGTATTACTTACATACTGATATGTTATTATAAATATGAAACAACCCTAATTCACCTTCTATCCATCCTACGGAAAAATGAAATCACCGCGCGTGCGTACGTACGGAATACCGTCTCCACGCCGTGGTGTAATCTATTTTCCACCACCACCTTACATGGATGGGTATAATGGTGTAAAGAATAACTATAAATAGTTATTACAACATCATATTGATTCTGATATATTGTATAATCCACTCCAATTCAATTCAATATTTATAGAAATGATATCATCGCTCGTGCGTACGTACGGACTACCGTCTCCACGACGCGATGGGATTCATTCTCCATGTTAACCATTTAAGAATGATTATAAATTATATATAAGAAATAATAATGAAATATATGACATTATAAAGCTACTGGATTTATGTATATATATATATATGTATGTCATCAACTTACTTCCATTCAAGACAATAAGGAAAGGAAAACAGTGTTCATGCGTACGTACGGACTACCGTCTCCATGAACGGTGTTTTTCATTTCATTTATCTATCTATTATATATATATATACTGAATATATATGATATATAAATCATATTTTATATTCTGTAAGTAAGTAAATCATGATATAAGTAACAATAATGTCAAGAACAACAAGTCAAAACACCTACGATAAATGAAACGATTTTAACTAAAACGCTTCTTTAACATGGAGTTTACAAAAGAATGGGTAATATAATGTCATAAGTGAACCATATATGATATTATAACAATGAATATGATTCTGTAATAAGTCAATGACATTATTTAAACCATTATACAGGAGCTTCGGACACGTACAAAGCAAATCGGACCTAAGGTAAGGGAAATATCACAATCTCATTTTTATCCGAGATTGTTTATTCGTAAGTATTTAATGGGGTGTATTTTATCATCCACATCCATGTTTCATCAATATGTAATATTATTTCCATCCACCTACAATTGTTTGAATCCATTTTTACCCTTTGGTGAGTTTTTAGTAATATGTATGAAAGGAATCTTTTTTCATTTTTCGTACGAGGTACTTTTTGACTTTTTCGACAAAAGTATGAGAAGAATGTTTTTTTTAACTTATATGGCATGAATGGATTTTTATGGTTTTATAAAGCCTTATTTTCATGAAGCTTCCTCCAAAAGATTTCATGACTATTTTTAATAAAATCTCTTTCTTTTAAAATTACATGATGATTTTGGAGAAGAAACGATATTTTCCTCAAGAATTCATTTCAAGTGTTTTATCAAAATTATTTTCCATCTAAGATAATAAAGGGTTCTGTTTCTATCCATATTTTTACATTGATTTGACTATGTTGTGATGGAATTATTTTTATGAATTCCTTTATCTTATATGAATGGTTTTATGATGTCATGTTGTTTAAGAATCCCATTTTTTATTACATGGGTTATGAAATGATGTATGATTTATGATTTTGTGGCACACATAAGAATGGTATCATTATGAGATGGGTGGGACCTATATCTCCCTTCAATGCATTGGGTAAAGATTTTATATCTCATGAGATAGACATGGCTGGAATGGTAGGTCATACCGGTTCAGTGAAACAGGACTGAAACGAGGGTTACTCGATTCAGAAAGGGACTTTGTCCACTAAGATAGTCTTGGAAATGAGTCTTGACTAACAAGAAATGATTCTCTATGATTATGTGTGAATGCCACAAAGTTTCATGTTTTAAGTTATGATTATTGTGATTACATTTCACTTCCATGATTTATCCCATGTTATGAAATTATGATCTCTTTTGCAGGTTAAGATTTCCAAAAGTTATGTGCTTGTGTATACGATGAGATTTATATTTCTTTTGTTTACCCTTACTGAGCATTTGAGCTCACCCTTTTATGTTTTCTTTTCCCCAGGATATAAAGAAAGGTTTTAGGTAAAAAAAGGGAAGATCTTTATGGGAGATATTGAAGATCTTTCACCACAATTAGAAGATTACGTTCCGAGTTTCCAAAGACACTAAACTATTACGATCCTTGTGTGTGTGTTTTTTTTATGTACTAAGTATTCCGCAAATGTAATGTAAAGTCCATGTAAGTCAAGCTTCGGGTCTCTACAGTTGGTATTAGAGGAAAGGTTTAGTCAACCTTTGGAAACTAGGATGCGAGAACTTTAGTGAGATCCCTAGAGATATTTCTAAGGTATATATGTCTAGGGATGTCCCTAAGGTTAAGTATACGTATAGGTTATAGTACTAGAATTATGCTAACGATCATAGAATTAAACCTAAGATGTTAGATATTGAAGGTACTTCCCCTTTATTATGTTGTTTTCCCTAGCATGATTTTTGCCTCTCACACTATTCTTTTTGGGTTTTAGAAAATGGCTGGAAACAAGATGATTCACAATAATGGAGGATATGATGGACAATAGAATGATATTCTTCATGAGAAACCAAATGAAATGGGATTTGGATGTCCAAACATCATTATTATGCCGAATCAGCAATCTCACAACATGATCAATAAAGTAAAATTTGGTAAGTTTCCTGACTCGACTAATAAGAGAAAGATGGAGTTCCATGATGATCATAGAGGAAAGAAAGTTCTATTTCCCCTATGTAAATCATGTGGGAAGAGGCATCAAGGAGAATGTTTCAAGGGAACTGGAAGATGCTTTGGGTGTGGAAAAGAAGGACACAAAGCAAGTAAGTGCAAAGGAAAAGGGTCGGTTAACACCATGGATGAGGATAATGGTAATGCTACGACATCAAAAATGGTTAAGTGTTTTAAATGTGGAATGTACGGGCATTATGCAAACCAATGCCCTAAGGGAAAGACTCATGAAGAGAATCAGTATGGTCATATGGGTAGTATTTATGTGGATGATGATGAAGAGACTACAAATGATATGTGAGATGAAAGAATTTTTGAAGCTCGGTCAATGGTTTGAGAATGTAGTGGCATGATTACATGTTTATCATGTGTAATTTTGGAATAAAGAGATATCTATGGATTGTTACACTGTTGTCTTTCCTTGTGTTTTGAAAAGTGTATGATTAATATTACCAGTATCCATGAAAGGTTATTCAGATATTTTTGGAATGTAGATGATATGCGCATAATGAAGGGATAAGGAGAAAATTAAATGTTTGATTGTATTCATGAGCTCATGATTGATATAAGGACTAAGTGATATCATGGTTTGAGTATATAGAATTTTGAGGATTTTGGTATGTAGAAAGTGTTAACTTTAAACTGCATTCATGTTTTCACTAAGGTATTCAATCGAATACATGATTAAGGACTTTGAATGTTTAGAATGTGACCAACAAGACATATCTTATGGGGATCAACGATGGTATTAAATCTCTGGTAATCATTTTCACTATGTTATGAGAGTGGACTGCAGTATTATGGATAAGCCTAAAGATTAGAATGGATTATGTTGGACATAAGTTAGTATTATTTAAGGATAGAAGTTTTTTTTGATATTATTGATGGGATGTTATAGTAATATAGTTTTATAAAAAGGACAACCTGCAGGACGGGCGACAGCCCATCGTTCGGACAAGGCTGTAGGAATCGAACCCACAACCGAAGTGTGACTGGCCTTTATCGCCTACCACTGACCTATAGGAAGTCCCTGTTTAGTAGAAACTAGTTTTATTATATTAAGCAGTATGATATATGAAGTATAAGTCCATTTTAGGAACCATATGTGATTAATCTCACTATAGATCGACTTATGTATATAATTTTTGCTAACCTTTTGTTTGAGACAGATGGAATGACCCGTCATTCTATCACATGATCTGCTAACACTTCACGAATAACAAATTCAACTTCATTTATTTAAGAGATGAAGTGGAAATTGTTCAAGGCATGAACAACAGTGAGATTGTACCAAAATAAAGAAAGTATTTATTCTAATTCAAATTTTCAACTTTAGGGAAATGATCTTGAAAACCAAAAATGTTGTCCAAGTGATCTTATACCTGATGAATCAGATGGTACCTCAAATCGTCACAAATTTATGGATTTGTGATTACTGGATTTTCCATAGCCATGTTCTCTACCACTCTCCATCAGAACATGATGGTTAGATTTCTCTTCCATATCCATATTTTCACCTATGTGGAAACCCAGTGATTAGTTTATTTGGGTAATCGTTACATTTCATACTTTAGTTTTTAAAGCCAAGTTTTGGTATTCCTTTTTACAATGTGGGTTTCTATTAAAGAAACTTTCGAATAGTAAACCATTTATAACCCCGACGAATTTCGAGGGCGAAATTCATTTTAAGGGGGGTAGAATGTAACAGCCCGAGATTTTATGAAAAATATTCTTTTTTATTTCACTAATGTCTTGTGTTGTACGCTACACCAAAAGGAGCTTGCACAACACGCATCCTTGACTTGCCTTGCATTACACGCAATCGCGACCTTCCTCGATAGCGTGTGTAATACGCAATACCGAGTTTCACTAAACAACGATATGCTATTAAAATATTATTAAAACTAGCCGTTATGAATAGTAATAACCACTTTTTAAAATTCTGTAAATCTTATTTTTCAAAATAAACTTCATTTTTGGATTCGGAGTATCGAATTTAGCCTAAGGTGAAATTTTGGTACTTTTCGGATAACTTTCATATTCTGATGAATAGTGAAAATTACTAAATTATAAGTAAAAACAACTTTTTTAATCAAAATAATTAATAGTGATAAATTATTAATTTGAGTTGTTTTAAAGTATATTTAGAATATATTTTTACAATTTAATACAATGTTGGTCATTAGATGTAATTTCACATTTAAACCAGACATAATCAAGTGTCAATCTTTTGATAGATATTGTTTCTTAAAAACACGCTATTTGTTTTAACTGCGGGATTTAATTATAAAATTAATTAATGCAATTTCTATGTTATGAATTTGGTAAAATAGACTTCATTTTTGAATTTAGAATATGAAATATAGCTTAGGATGAAATTTTGGCTTTTTTCTGAAAACATTCAATTTTTGATGAATAGTGAAACCACTAAGTGGTAGGTTAAAAACTGAATTTTGCATAAAACTTAATTTTACCGCTTCTGTGAATGGAATTTCGAAAATCCAACAGACACAGTTAATATCGAGGACTAAAATGTGGTTCAATGAGATGAAAATAATTTTTGGTGAATAGTAACTTTTTACTTTTTTTTACCACGGTTAATAGTAAATAGGGTAACTAAGGGTAAATATGATATTACTATTACCCTAACACGTGTCCTAATCCTATTGGACAAGTGTATTTCGACCAAAAACAAACTTAGGAATAGAATATGACCATTTAGGCTCACTTGGGTTAGATTAGGACATTTATTATTAATTTATTTAAAGAAGGGTTAAAAGAGTTAAAATCAAAGTTTATTTACTAAAACATTTTTAATATGGGGTTATACATAAGATAAATTCGATTGTAAATATTCATTAGAAATCTAAAAGTATTTCCTACATGATGGTATTTTATTTGTAATTTTTAGACATCAAATAATTTAATTTATTTATGACACAAAGATGATGCAGTAATTATCTTGTTAACGAAATATTGACATAATTGATGTTATAAACACCAAAATAAATGTAATTTGAGACTTTTTATGAATTCCACTAATTTTCTAGGTTACTATGATATATTAATGTTTCTTTAATCAACATGGTTCGAACATTTAATTCTGTTATGACTTTCACAAAAATCATATATCAAATACTGTCAAAATTGACACAAAATAGTTTTTAAATCAAATATTATATTATTAATTGTTATTGTATTCCTAAAAATCTAAGGTTCGGCCAAATGACTTAGATAAGGATATATATACTAATAATAAACAACTTTGGGTTCGTTTGGCATGTTATAGTAAGTGTATTAACCATATAGTGAAAGAAAACAAAAAGACACGGTAAAAGTTAAATTATTTAACTTGGAGTTAAATCTAATTGATAAGGTTAAAATAATATCCTAAACTTGTCTAAATTCTATTGGTTGATAGGCTTTCGACCCATCCCCACTTTAGCTCCGAAATAAGACCCTTTGGAACCATTATAAACCGATTTTGACTTTAATATAAAATAATATTTTGAGATATTCCTAAGGTGCCCCTCTCCTCCCCTATAAAAGGACACCTCCTCTCCCTCCTCCTCACACCAAATTGAGCACTCAAGCTCGGCCAACCCCTGCCATTTTCTCCTCTCCAGTTCCCTAGAATAATCCTAGAGGTCCTGTTCTTCTCCAAAGACCAATCTTAGCTCCTTAAGTGGAGGATTCAAAGAGGCGTTCCAAAGAAAAGGTAATATCCATTACCGATCTTTTCAATTTCTTTCTTCTTCAACTTCTTCTTCTTTAGTTGTTTCATGATAAAGTAATAACATCAGTATTACTTACATACTGATATGTTATTATAAATATGAAACAACCCTAATTCACCTTCTATCCATCCTACGGAAAAATGAAATCACCGCGCGTGCGTACGTACGGAATACCGTCTCCACGCCGTGGTGTAATCTATTTTCCACCACCACCTTACATGGATGGGTATAATGGTGTAAAGAATAACTATAAATAGTTATTACAACATCATATTGATTCTGATATATTGTATAATCCACTCCAATTCAATTCAATATTTATAGAAATGATATCATCGCTCGTGCGTACGTACGGACTACCGTCTCCACGACGCGATGGGATTCATTCTCCATGTTAACCATTTAAGAATGATTATAAATTATATATAAGAAATAATAATGAAATATATGACATTATAAAGCTACTGGATTTATTTATATATATATATGTATGTCATCAACTTACTTCCATTCAAGACAATAAGGAAAGGAAAACAGCGTTCATGCGTACGTACGGACTACCGTCTCCATGAACGGTGTTTTTAATTTCATTTATCTATCTATTATATATATATATATATATACTGAATATATATGATATATAAATCATATTTTATATTCTGGAAGTAAGTAAATCTTGATATAAGTAACAATAATGTCAAGAACAACAAGTCAAAACACCTACGATAAATGAAACGATTTTAACTAAAATGCTTCTTTAACATGGAGTTTACAAAAGAACGGGTAATATAATGTCATAAGTGAACCATATATGATATCATAACAATGAATATGATTCTTTAATAAGTCAATGACATTATTTAAACCATTATACAGGAGCTTCGGACACGTACAAAGCAAATCGGACCTAAGGTAAGGGAAATATCACAATCTCATTTTTATCCGAGATTGTTTATTCGTAAGTATTTAATGGGGTGTATTTTATCATCCACATCCATGTTTCATCAATATGTAATATTATTTCAATCCACCTACAATTGTTTAAATCCATTTTTACCCTTCGGTGAGTTTTTAGTAATATGTATGAAAGGAATCTTTTGTCATTTTCCGTACGAGGTACTTTTTGACTTTTTCGACAAAAGTATGAGAAGAATGTTTTTTTTAACTTATATGGCATGAATGGATTTTTATGGTTTTATAAAGCCTTATTTTCATGAAGCTTCCTCCAAAAGATTTCATGACTATTTTTAATAAAATCTCTTTCTTTTAAAATTACATGATGATTTTGGAGAAGAAAGGATATTTTCCTCAAGAATTCATTTCAAGTGTTTTATCAAAATTATTTTCCATCTAAGATAATAAAGGGTTCTGTTTCTATCCATATTTTTACATTGATTTGACTATGTTATGATGGAATTATGTTTATGACTTCCTTTATCTTATATGAATGGTTTTATGATGTCATGTTGTTTAAGAATCCCATTTTTTATTACATGGGTTATGAAATGATGTATGATTTATGATTTTGTGGCACACATAAGAATGGTATCATTATGAGATGGGTGGGACCTATATCTCCCTCCAATGCATTGGGTAAAGATTTTATATCTCATGAGATAGACATGGCTGGAATGGTAGGTCATACCGGTTCAGTGAAACAGGACTGAAACGAGGGTTACTCGATTCAGAAAGGGACTTTGTCCACTAAGATAGTCTTGGCAATGAGTCTTGACTAACAAGAAATGATTCTCTATGATTATGTGTGAATGCCACAAAGTTTCATGTTTTAAGTTATGATTATTGTGATTACATTTCACTTCCATGATTTATCCCATGTTATGAAATTATGATCTCTTTTGCAGGTTAAGATTTCCAAAAGTTATGTGCTTGTGTATACGATGAGATTTATATTTCTTTTGTTTAACCTTACTGAGCATTTGAGCTCACCCTTTTATGTTTTCTTTTCCCCAGGATATAAAGAAAGGTTTTAGGTAAAAAAAGGGAAGATCTTTATGGGAGATATTGAAGATCTTTCACCACAATTAGAAGATTATGTTCCGAGTTTCCAAAGACACTAAACTATTACGATCCTTGTGTGTGTGTTTTTTTTATGTACTAAGTATTCCGAAAATGTAATGTAAAGTCCATGTAAGTCAAGCTTCGGGTCTCTACAGTATCCATTTACGGTGAACCAAGTAAAATTATTGTGTCATCTCCCTGCTTTAATTTGTTTGAAATATTTAACAATTTCCTACCAATGTGGGAACAAGATCCACAACTTTAAAAAGAAAATTTTGACACCCTGATTCACCCCTACCCTCTCAGGGTGTTCCGAGGTCCTTTAGAAAGTATAAAAAAAGAGACATCCTTGGAGTTCAATGTTAATGAAGAAGAAATATCATGATTTTTTTAAGGCTATGTGTTCCATAAAATCCTAATTTAAAGAATTAACTATTTGATGATACACATAGTTTGACTTTTTCTATTCACTGAGGAAACAAAAATATGTATGAGGATCTCAGAGATAACTATTAGTGGAAAACATGAATAATGATATCGTTGAATATACATCAATATTCCTAGTATGTCATAAAGTACAGTCTGAAAGGTAGAAATCCAAGGGGATTATGAAACCATTAACCGTACTAACATGAAAATTGGAAAACATCACCATGGACTTTTTCACCTTACTTATGAAGACACAAATGGAAACAATTCTATTTGGGTTGTTATGGATCATCTTACAATGAATGTACACTTTATTGTGATTCAATAGGATTTATCACAAGATAAACTTTCATAGATATACACCAAAGGAGTGGTGAGGCTTAATGGGGTACCACTATCAATTAGGTCTAATCGAGATCCAAGATTCACCTCTTTGTTTTAGAAATGTCTCTAAAATTATCTAAACACTGAGTTGAACTTCAATATGTCTTATCACCCTCAAAATGATGTCCAATATGAATGGAATATCGAAATATTTTAGGACATGTTGAGATCAAGATTAATTGAATTCAAATGTGGATAGGACCAACATCTTTATCTGCTGGAGTTCTCCTACAACAATAGTTTCCAATCAAGTATTGAAATGGATACCTATGAAGACCTTAATAGGAATAGTATAATAACACCAAAATGTTGGGATGATGTTAGTGAATTAAAAATTATAGTTGATGAAATAGTTGAAGAAATGAGGCAAAATGGTAAGACCATTCAGCAGTACATCAAGGCTACTCAGAGTTGACAGAAGATCTATACTCACAATCAACGATGAGACATAGAGTTTGATGTTATAGACATATTATTCCATGACATATCTCCATGGAAGAAATTGAAGATATTTAGAAATAATAGAAATCTTAGTTCAAGGTATATAATCCATTTTGAGATCCATGGTCGCATCGGACCAGTGGCCTATCAACTAGCACCCCCACCAAACCAATCTTAATCACATGATGTATTCCATGTATCCCTATTGAGAAAGTTCATGCCATACCCCTCACATTTACTAAATCTATTGGTTGTACTATTGGAGAATGGCCTTTCTGCTGAGTAGTAGCCAACGAGGTTCATAGATCATAGATAAAATGTTCTATGGAATAAGATAAATCACCTCTTCAAAGTGTTATAAAGAAACCGTATGTCTTAAGAATCAATTTGGGAACCATAGTAGGTGATGAATAAGAAAAAGCCTCATATGTTTTAGTATGGGAAAAGAAAATTTCAAGAGAGAAATTTCTCAAGGGGGAATATTGTTACGACCTGAACTATTATAAATTAAATCTCCCTTTAATTTTTATTAAATGTATTATTATATAATATGGTTATCGAAAAAACATGACCTAATTTTTTTCTTTTTATGACTATTGGATTTAATTGACCACTAAGAATAATTACCACCAATAATATAGCCATTGAAAATTGATCATATGGTCAGTAACAATTTAGGGTTTTCAAAAAATATAATTGGCATAGATAAAGGAGGTGATGTCCTCAACTGGTATGATCATACCTAGGTAATTTTCTACTGTATTAAAGGTATATGTAAAAAGACCCTAGAAATTTGAGTAAGTGTATTATATTTTATTGAATAATTAATATATTTCCATCCAATTTATTGGTTGGAGTGAGTATCCCAAGAGGGGTGAACTGAGTTCCCAATAAAAATTTCTATTAAATATGGATTATATTGAAATGCCCCAAATGTTTTAAATATGGAAAATTTTGTCCAAATACATAGTATGATATATATATATATATTAATATTAATACTTCAAAAGATTTATCTAAAGATATATTAGGTGTCAAATAAATAATTTATAATATTTTTGAATCCTTTGAAATCAATTTACTTGATTAAAATAATACATGAATAAAAATTAAGATAAACTATAAAAGTATAAAAAAAATACAGTCAAAAAATATTTCTATTTTAAAGTAAAAATAAATTAAATTAAATTAAATCACATAGTGGAAAAAATGAAAAAATGATGTTCAATATCATGTCATGATTTATTCCTCTCCACTTGGTGGTCACCCACCACCAAGAAGTTTATATAAAATAAACTTGATGATCCAAAACGTGGATCTGGGTTATCCAAGAGTTTACAACTGTCTAGGTAAAATACAACCTATTACATAGTTATATGTGAAGTAAAATGAAATAGTTAACATAGGGACCTCTACTACTCTTATCCATAGGAGTAACTAAAACAAAAAATGTTTCAGAAGATATCAAAAATATTCTAGTTTAGTGCTAGAAACAATGTGTGTTGGGTAAAGCAGAGTAAGCATACAGACAACTCAAAATGTAATAAAACTAAACCAAATTAAACAAACTAGTATAAGAGAGTTTCATATGGCTCAGTATCTTGGAATGTATATTGGGACTATAGATCTAAATTATCAAAGAATATTGAGTCAGGTTCTATTGAAATATTCAGAAAAATAGAGTTATGTAACTCTTATCTTCTGACTGGTGGAAATCTCTAGATACGATGATGGTTGGCTCCCTTAGTTTGGTGGGTTTTTATCTATCTATGTTCCAGAAGATTGAGATTATTTCTTCACATTAGTTTAATTATAAGGACTCGGCCTTAAAACATTACATAATCTTGAATTAAATGAATAATTCACATTGAGGATATTTTCAGGTTTACAGTTTTAGAGAATTGGGCCACAACTATTACATTACATCTCAAGTATTACTGAGTAGACACTTCTACTCAGTTTCCATGTTTTCATGAAAATAAAAACTCTTGAAAAAAACGTTTCATATCTAGTTCCTTGTTTTTGATAGAATTGCCTTTCCTTTATCCCATCCTTGACCCTATTCATCTTTAAGACATATGAAAAACATTCCAAAACTTGGGATGAGCATAAAAATATCAGTAAGGGTTATAAAACAAAGAAAGAAAACATTATTTCATAATTTCATACAAAACATATGCTCTTTAACATACCTCATGAAATCAAAATATTCATGAATAACACATAGAAATCATAAATCATAAAGCTACCTTGTGGCATTAATATCATACTTACATTGTAGTTATCATAGCTTCATAGGGAGTTACATTTGGAATACTTATCACAGTATATTTTTTTAAATATCTTAGGAGAAACATTCACATTTACCTCTGTCACATTACCCAATGCATTGGAGTGAAATATTGGGCTCACCTACCTAATGTTGATCACAGAACAACCCATATACGTAAACAATTCCCAATAACCATAACATATTCATAGAACATAAAACAAACATAAAGGAAAGATAATATTTCCACATTGCAATCATAATATATCATTTAAACATATTGACATAACAAAATAATTATAAAAAAAATTCAATACCAAAATACTTGAAAGATTATATGGTATTTATTTTCCTTTTAAAAACATTACACCTTGTTAAGGAGGACATAGATCAAATAATACTCACGGCGGAGGAAAAGGTCATTGTCACCGCTTACATTAAAAATGAACATACTTTTTTTTCTCGTTTAGTAAAAAACATCCTAGAAAAATATTACCTTCGAATGAAATGAAAAGTCACAAGTGTTTATACATCATATAAAATAAATTCATGTATTAAAACAAAATATGCCTCAATGATAGGAGATTGAGACGAAGCCCCATACCTCGTGTCCAATTTGACCCGTTAGTTATTTAATCACCTGAATAATAATCTAAAGTTAATTTATACTTTCTTAAGATCCTTATTCAATTATATTATTCCTTTTATATCACTTATTGCAGTGTTATAGACATTATTTAGTCATTTATGTTAATAATAGTTGTTTTGTCGATATTTGGTACTTGAGTCAAAAATGAACTTCTTATAATTACAATTTGTTCATGTGTTCAAATATCCATTATATAAAGAATTATATTAATGATTTATATATCATATATATCATATATATCCAGTAAAGTTATGTATATATAATAGTACATAACATTTTGAGATAAGAAATGAAATGCATTGTTCATGGAGACGGTATGTCGTACGTACGCATGAACGCTACTTTCATTTATATTTATTATTCTAATGAAATTAAAACATAATTATAAATAGGTATATTATAATTCCAGTATAATAGAATATATAATATCTTTAACTTCATCCTTTATATGTCCCACATATAGCATTAAAGATTCATATCACTTTGAGGGGCAGTAGTCTGCACTTCCTCAAATGAAATTATCGTGTTTACCCATAATGGAAACCATAAAGGTATGATATAAATGGAAAATACATAAGAATAAAAACATAAAAATAATATATATCATATATAAATACATTTTCATCATAATTTACACCATAGAGGTGGTTGGAGATAATTTAACAATCATCATTTCATGGGGCATTAGTTTTCCATCCACAGAAACAGTATGTTCTTTACCCATTAGATGGAGTTGTGTGTAATTATAGTTCGAATAATTCTCATAAAAATATCCTAATATATTGAGGATACTGTTTTTGTTATAAAATAAATGAATAAAAATAGCTTATGGGGTTTGATAAGTAAAATAAAACAAAGAACTTAGAAGAAGATGTTACCTTTAAATCGGTTAACTCCCTTTTGATTGAGCCAAAAAGGTTTGTGGAAGTGCCTTCTGCCTAAGTTAAGGAATCTAGGAGGAGGATGTGTATTTAGGGAGATTAATTGGGTAGAGTTTGGATGAGCCAAGGGGCTTGAGATTTTTGAGGAATGGGTTAGAGGTGAGGGCTTTTTATAAGGGGGAGAAGGGTCTCTTTAGGAAAGTGTGAAAAGATTATTTTATTACATAATGAATTTCGATTTATAAATCTAAAAAACTTATTAAAGTAAAAGATAATATGGCTCATGGTAGAAATAAAATTATACTATTTGAATTGGACAGATTTTGGATATTATTTTAATCTTTGTAATATTATTTATTTAAATCTTTTATTAATGAGGTAAACATTGCATCATTATTATGTCATAAATAATTTAATTTATTTGATGTCTAAAAATTACAAAAAAAATTACCATGATGTAGGAAATATTTTTAGATTTCAAAAAATATTTATAGTTTAAAATATAACTTATATAACCCTATGAAAAAATTAATTTACTAAAAGCTATTAGTTTATGTCATTTTTGTCTTTACTTTATGTTAATTAAAATAAAGTGTCATCATCACTCTTATATGGCTTCATGAGGTCCCAAAAGTGACCCAAGGATGACCATGGTAAGAAGTGTATCGACAAATATGATTATAACACATGTTAGTGTAATTTTATATTATTATTGTAATATTTTTCTACCCTTATTTACTATATTTACCCTTTAACCATGGCAAATAAAATATTTAATGAAGTAAACATTCATAATTTATAAAAATAAAAGTTAACTATTTATACAATTTGGACCTCCTAATTCCAAATATGGATTTCGTTTTTTCAAATTCAAAACACATAACTGGCAGAAATTAATTTAAAATTTATTCCCACAGTCAAAACAAATGGTGTGTTTTTAAGAAATAATAATTATCAAAATATTGATACTTGTTTATGTCATATTTCGAAGTGAAATTAATTCCAATGACAAACATTGTATTAAATGGTAAAAATATAATCCAACTACACTTTAAAACCAACTGAAAAGATAATATAAGAATATAAATTAATTATATTAAAATTTAGTTTTGTATTAAAATACAGTATTTTCACAATTCATTAAAAAATTTAGCTTTATCAGATTAATACCAAAATTTCATCCAAATTATATTTTGATGTCCCGATTTTAAAGAATAATATATTTTTTTAAATAAAACATATAAAAGTGGAAAAAAGTAGATTTAAAAATGGTTCTCCATAAAAAGGAAGTAAATTGTCCTTTTAAAGAATATTAGAGTATTTGTGCTTAAAATTGGATTCATTCACATTTTAAGCCTCTAAATTTTATTAGATAAATGTAAAAACATTTAAAAAACATGTATAATCATATTTTAGTTAGTTATTTTCATTCTTGCCAATACAACGGCTATCCGTTAACTACCATTTAAAATAATAATATTATATTATTATTGTGCAACGTAAGATTTTAAAGAAACTCATTGTTGTGTATCGGGTACGCCATCGAACATAGAAACCACCTTAATTAAAAATTAATATTTAATTCACAAAATATTAATTAAAATAATAATTTATTATTTCTTTATTTAACTAGGATGTTACATCCTTCCCCCCTTTTGAAATTGTGTCCTCGTTATTTTTTTCACATATCAAATAAATGTGGTTATTTATCCCTCATAGCATTTTCAGATTCCCACATGGGCTCTTCAACCATATGGTTTTTCCAAAAAAAAATACCTGGTGAGTTACCTTATTTCATTATACTTTCTCTCTTTTTTCAATAATCTAGACTGGTTGTTCCTCATAAGAGATATTCTCTTCCAACTAAATTACCTATGGACTTAAAACATGAGATGGATCTTTCATATACTTTCATAGCATTGAAACGTGAAAAACATTGTGTGCCTGTGACAAACTTGGAGGTAAAGCCACTCTGTACGCAATTGATCCAACTTTCTCTAGGATTTCATAAGGTCAATGAATCTCAGACTCAACTTTTCCATCTTACCAAAACACATCACACTTTTCCATAGAGAAACATTGAGAAAGACATGATCACCTACCTCAAAAGAAAGATCCTTCCTTCGATTATCCGCATAACATTTCTACCTACTCTTAGCTCTTCTCATATGCTTCTGAATCAACTAAACTTTTTCCACCATCTCTTCTACCAATTCTTGTCCCATCAGATTCCTTTCACCTACTTCATCCCAAAAATATGTAGTTCGACACCGCTTCCCATATAATGCCTCAAATGGAGCCATTTGCATACTGGAATGAAAACTGTTATTCTAAGAAAATTCAACCAAAGAAAGATGTCAGTCCTAACTTCCTTGGTAATCCAGTGAACAAGCATGTAGCATATCCTCCTAGGAATGAATTGTTCATTTCGACTGCATATCTGATTGAGGATGAAAAGCTGTACTAAAATTTAATCGAGTACCCAATAACTTCTGAAGGCCATTCCAAAAGTTGTATTTAAACCTATGATCACAATCAAATACAATAGAGAGGGGAACACCATGCAACCTAACTATCTATTTAACATACATCTGAGAAAGTTGATCTAGAGAAAAGTATATCGAATAGGAAGGAAATGAGAGATTTTGTTAATCGGTCAAGAATAACCCATATTGCATTATTACCTTGAGATGTCTTTGGTAATCCCACAAAGAAGTCCCTGGATATATTTTATCATTTCCACTCCGGCACCAGTAAAGAATGAAGCATCCCTTTCTGTAACTACCGCTCTGCTTTAAACTATTGACAAGTCAAACACTTCACAATAAATATAGCAATATCTCTTTTCATTTCAACCCACACGTAATACTCCTGAAGATCTCTGTACATCTTAGTACTGCCAGTATGAACTGAAAATGGGGAACTATAAGCTTCTCATAACTATAAATTCTTCAACTGTGAATCAAAATGCACAAATAATCTTTTCCCAAACCTCAAAACACTATCATTATCAATGTTAAATTCAGGAAAATTACCCTTCTGAACCAACTTTACCTTTTTCTATAACTTACTGTCTTCCTTCTGCGATTTCTTTATTCTCTCTAATAGAGATGATTTCACTAACACCTTAAACAAAATAAAATAATTTCTTGCACAAAAAATTTATATTCCAAATTTATTCAAACCAAAAACCAAAGGATCTTGTTAAAAATGTAACATGGTTAATGAAGCATTACTTTTTCGACTCAAAGTATCATCCACTTTATTTTATTTTCCCAGATGGTAAAGGATTGTGCAATCACAATCCTTGATTAATTCCAAACATCTCCTTTATCTCATGTTCAATTCATTATGAGTGAATATATACTTCAAACTTTGGTGGTCGGTGTATATTTCACATTTTACTCCATATAAATGATGCCTCCAAATTTTTAAATCAAAAACATCAGCAGCTAATTCCAAATCATGTGTAGGGTTATTTAACTCTTGAGGTTTCAACTGATGCGAAGCATAATAAATTACTTTATTATTATGTATAAGGAAAAAACCAAGTCCTTTCAATGAATCATTACTGTAAATAACAAACTCACCATTTCTAGAAGGTTGTGCCAAAACTAGAGAATTCACCAATCTTATTTTAAATTTATAAATACAATCATCACATTATTTTGTCCAAATGAACTTAACACCTTTTTGAGTTAACTTTGTCATTGGACTAGATAATCATGATAAATTGTAAAGAAACCTCAAGTAATAACATGCCAAACCAAGAAAACTACGGATCTCAATTATATTTTTGGGACTTGGCCATTCATCAACAACTTTTATTTTAGCCGGATCAATAGTTATGCCATTTTTTGAAATAATGTGACCAAGGAATGAAATTTTTTGTAACAAAAACTCACACTTGCAGAATTTCCCAAATAGTTTCTTTTCTTTTAAGATTTACAGGACAACCCTTAAATGACTTTCATGCTCCTATTTGCTATTAGAATAAACCAAAATATAATAAATGAACACAACCAAAAACTTATCCAAGAACTCACAGAAAATTCAATTCATAAGATCAATGAATACAGCAGGTACATTGGTTAAACAAAAAGGCATAACTACAAATTCATAATGGTCATATCTAGAAAGAAATGTTGTATTTGTAATTTATGCTTCCTTTACTTCCAACTGATGGTACCCCAACCTCAAATCAATTTTCCCAAAATATTGATCTCTCGAGAGCTGATAAAACAAATCATCAATTTGAGGAAAAGGATACTTGTTCTTAACGGTGATGTTATTTAATTCTCTATAATCCATGAAAGACTCATTGAACCATGTTTCTTTTTAAAAAATAAGATATAATCACCTCATCGTGATGTTCTAGGTTGAATGAAACCTCTATCTAATAACTCCTGCAATTCCTTCTTTAACTCTAAAAATTCAATTTGAACCATTTGATAAGGGCATTTTGAAATTGGTTGAGTATTAGGAACTAAGTCAACAATAAATTCAACTTCATGATCAGGTATAATACCAGGAAACTCATCAGTAAAAACATCAAGTTACTCATTTACCATTAGCACATCATTAATCTGAAAAGTTATTTGTTTTCAACAATATGTGCAAGGTAACATTCCATTCCATCTTTTACTAGTTTTGCAGCTTCTTGATATGGTATCAAAATTAAGGGTTCATTCTTGTACACAAACTAAAAATATTTCTGAAAATAAACCTTTTTATCTCTCCAGTCAATCATAGCATGAAAAACAAAAATCCAATCCATAACCAAAATAACATCAAACTCTACTAGAGGCAAAACAATAAGGTTTTCAATTAGATTATTTTTTCACAGAAGGATAGGAAGGTTATTGTAATTTCTTTTTGTTTCAAAATTTCCTCCTGTTGTTGTTACCATAAGTTCAGGATTCATATATTGAGATGGAATTCCTAATTTATTAGAAAACATTTCAGAAATGAATGAATGTGTAGACCCTGAATCAAACAACACATTTTCATAATCTGAACAAACAAACAGTGTACCTAATACTACTTCATTTGATGGCCCAACATATGATGAAGTAGTTGCAAAGGACCTCACCACCCCTTTTTTCTTATAGTCTTGTTGCTTTCCCTCACTTGAGTTCTTCATTGGACACTCATTTTCATAATGACCCATTTAATTACACTTCAAAAATTTTACTGATTGTAAATCATACTTTGTCTTACCATTAACCTGGTCTTTTTCAGTTAAATTACGAGCTTTATTTCCCATTTTACCACATAAGTAGCACTTACTAGAATTCAAAAGATATTACCCAGCATGCTTTTTACCACAATTTTCACAAACGGTAAACTTAAGTTTCTTACCATCAGTCTTTTTTGAAATATTTCTCCCTTTCCCCTCCCACCTTCACCTCTTATTCTGTTGTTTTTTAAGGAACACCTCATCATCAGCATACTCCATTTTCACCTTCTCCGCACATCGAACAAGTTTTTCATAAATTTTGAACTCACGAGAAGCTAAATCCCTTCGATACATTGGCTTTAATCTTGAGTAAAATGGTGAATTTTACTATTAACATCTCGAATGAAATTTGAAGCATACCTATCTAGTTGAGTGAATTTTGCCTCATAAGCAGCCACTAAGTCATCCTCCTGCCTCAATTCCAGGAATTTCTTTTTCATCCTAAGATGAACCACCATAGGAAAATATTTCTTGAGATACATACCTTTGAATCCATCCCAATCAAGAGCATCAATCTCCTCACTATCCCTAATATTTTTCAACATCGACCACCACTGATCAGCTTCACCTTCAAAATGATAAATAGAGAGACTAACCTTTTTATGTTTTGAACACCCCATAATGTCGAAAATCTGCTCCTGTTCTTTAATCCAATCTTCTATTAGCACTGGGTCAGATGATCCTCTGAATGATGGGGTATTTTGCCTCATGAAATGATCCACAACTGACATGTTCCTCTATGGATGATCTGGTTGATCTCATGCATGGATACCACCACCATTTATAGCCATATTCAATTGTTCCATCACTGCAACAAACTATTCAGTTCTGATTTCTACTATCTCTGGTTGCTGATTTGGAAGGTTTTTTCCTCTTGATGTCGTCCCAATATAGCTACCATGTTTCCACTTTAAAAATCCATTCTAAACAAAGAAATATCTTAGCCGAAGCAACATGGTAATCTCTAAATTCTATATCACTTCAATATTATCATAAATTAATTTATACACAATAATTTGACAATATCATAACTTATAAAGTCATCTAAACTAACATCTGATACAAACTATAAGGAATTTTCCTTAAAACATTACATAATCTTGAATTAAATTAATAATTCACATTGAGTATCTTTTCAGGTTTAGAGTTTTAGAGATTTAGGCCATAATTATTACATTACATCTCAAGTATTAAAAAGTAGACACTTCTACTCAGTTTCCATTTTGTTCACAAAAATAAAAACTCTGGAAAAAAAGATAGATGTCTAGTTCCATGTTTTAGACAGAATGACTTTTCCTTGATCTCATCTTTGACCCTAATTATCTTTAAGTCCTATGAAAAACATTTCAAAACATGGGATGAGCATAAAAATATCAGTAAGGGTTATAAAACAAAGAAAGAAAACATTAGTTCATCATAACATACATAACATAAGCTCATTAACAAACCTCATGAAATCATAATATTTATGAATAACACATAGAAATCATAAATCATAAGGGTAACTTCTGGCATCTATATCATACTTACATTGTAGTTATCACATCTATGTAGGGAGTTGCATTTGGAATACCCGTCACAGTATATTCCCTAAATAACTTAAGAGAAACATTCACGTTTACCACCATCACGTTACCCAATGCATTGGGGAGCTGTCTCAGACTCACCCACACTTTATTTATCTTGGAACCACCCATATATGTAAACAATAACCAAGAACCATAACATATTAATAGCACATAAAACAAACATAAAGGAAATATAACATTTCCACACTACAATCACAATATATCATTTAAATATATTGACATAACAAAATAATTATCCAAAGAATTTTCAATACTGAAATATGTAAAAGAGTATATGGTATTTATTTTCCTTCTAATAACATTACGGTCTATTAAGGAAGCCATATATCAAATAATACCTGTGGTGGTGGGAAAAGTCATTGTCACCACTTACGTTATAAAAAACATTATTTTTTTGTAATTTAGTAAAACACTTCATAGAAAAATATTATTTTTGAATTATATGGCAATTCAAAGGTGTTTATACACCGTATAAAAGAAATTCATGTATTAAAACAAGATATGCCTCAATGAAAGGATATTGAGACGAAGTCCCTTACCTCGAGTCCAATTTGACTTGTTCGTTCTTTAATCTCCTAAATAATAAACTAAAGTTAATTTATAATTTCTTAAGATTCTTTTTAAAGTTTATTATTCCTTTTATATCATTTATTACAATGTTATAAACATTATGTAATCATTTAAGTTAATAACAGTCATTTTGTCGATTTTCGGTACTTGAGTCAAAAATAAACTTCTTATAATTACAATTTTCTCATGTGGTCAAATATACATTATATATAGAATGATATTAATGATGGAGATATCATATATATAATATATATACAGTATATGTATGTATTTATAATAGTACATAACATTTAGAGATAAGAAATGTAATGCACCATTCATGGAGACGCTAAGCCGTACATACGCATGAACGCTTCTTTAATTTCTATTTCTTATATTAATGGAATTAAAACATATTTATACATAGTTATATTATAATTACAGTATATTATAATATATAATATCATTAACTCCATCCTTTGTACGTCCCACATATGGCATTAACGAGTTATATCACTTTGAGGGGGTGGTAGTCCACACTTCCTCAAATGAAATTATCGTGTTTACCCATAATGGAAACCATAAAGGGATAATATAAATGGAAAATACAGAAGCATAAATAATAAATAAATATAATATATATAATATATAAATATAGTTCCATATTAATGGCCACCATGTTATGTGGTAGGAGATAATTGAACAATCATCATTTCATGAGCCGTTAGTTTTCCATCCATAGAAACAGTATGTTCCTTACCCAATAGATGGAGGTGTATGTTAGTGTAGTATGAATAATTCTCATAAAAACATCCTAGAATATTTATTATACTTGTTTTATTATGAAATAAATTAATAAAGAGAGTTTAGGGGGTTGGAGAAGTAAAATAAAACCAAAGAAGAGAAGACGTTACCTTTAAATCAAGTAACTTCCTTTGGTTTGAACCAAAAGGGTTTGTTTAAGTTCATTCTACCTACGTTAAGGCTTCTATGAGGATGAGAGGGATGTAGGAAGATTAATTGGGTAAAGTTTGGAAGATCCAAGGAGATTAAAAGGTGTGAGGAATGGGTTAGACGTGAGGGATTTTTATAAGGGGGAGGAGGGGCTTTTTTGAAAGTGTGAAAATATTGTTTTATTACATAATGATTTTCGGTTTCTAAATGTCCTAAACATATTAAAGTCTAATTTACGATGACTAATGGTCGAAAAAAAAATCATCCAAATAGAATTTTATGGGTTTTGGATATTATTTTAATCTTTATAATCGTATTTATTTAAATCTTTTATTAATGAGGTAAACAGTACATCATTATTGTGTCATATATAATTTAATTTATTTGATGTCTAAAAAATATAAAAAAATAGCATGATGTAGGAAATATTTTAATATTTGGAAATAATATTTATAGTCGAAAAGATAACTTATATAACCCTATGTAAAAATTAATTTAATAAAAGATATTTGTTTATCTCATTTTTGTATTTACTTTAAGTTAATTAAAATAATGTGCCATTATCACTCCCAAGAGGCCACATGAGGTCCCAAAAATCAACCCAAGGATGCCCATGGTAGGACGTGTATTAAAAAATAGGATTAGGACACCTGTTACTGTAATTTTATATTATTATAGTAATATTTGTTTACCCTTATTTACCAGATTTATCCTTTAACCATGGTAAATAAAATATTTACTGATGTTAATATTCATAATTTCTGAAAATAAAAGTTACCATTTTACACAACATGGACCTCATAATTCCAAATATGGAATCCATTTTTTCAAATTCAAAACACAAAAGTGGAAGAAATTAATTTAAAATTAATTCCCACAGTTAAAACAAAAGGCATGTTTTTAGGATATAATGATTATTAATAGATTAACACTTGTTTATGTCAAATTTCAACGTGAAATTAATTATAATTACAAAAATTGGATTAAATGGTAAAAATATAATCTATTTAAATGTTAAAACCAATTAAAAAGTTAATCTAACCATATAAATAAATTAGATTAAAAGGCAGTTTTGAATTAAAATACAATACCTTCACTATTCTTTAAAAAATGATCTCTATCAGAAATATACCAAAATTTCATCCAAATTATAAAGTAATGACCTGATTCTAAAGAGTAATATTTTTTTGACAAATAGAACATATAATAGTGACAACAACTATATTTAAAAAGGGATCTCCATCAAATGGCGGTAAGTTGACCTTTTAAAGAATATTAGAATATTTGTGCTTAAAATTGGATTCATTAACATTTTAATCCTCTAAAATTTATTGGATAATTGTAAAAACATTAAGAAAACATGTATAATCATATTTTTATTAGTTATGTTCATTCCTTGTAATAAAACGACTAGGTGTTAACTATAATTTAAAATAATAATTTTATATTATTATTTTGCAACGTAAGATTTAAAAGAAACTCATTGTTGCCTATCAGGTACCCCATCAAAAATAGCAGTCCCTTTAAGGTAAATTGAATATCTAGTTCACAAAATATTATTTAAAAACAAAATTTGTTAATTCTTTACTTACATGGGATGTTACAACCTTCCCCATTTTTGAAATTGCATCCTCACAATTTTATTAACTTATCAAATAAATGGAGGTATTTATCCCTCATAGCATTTTCAGATTAACACATTGCCACTTCAACCATATGGTTTTTTTAAAAACCTTTACCTAGTAAATTACCTTATTTTGTAATACTTTCTCTCTTCGGTCAAGAATCTGTACTTGTTGTTCCTCATAAGAGAGATTCTCTTCCAACTGAACTACCTCTAGACTTAAAATATGAGATGGATCTGGCATACACTTTCTCAACATTGAAACCAGAAAAACATTGTGCACCTGGGACAAAATTGGAGGTAAAGCCACTCTGTATGCAATTGATCCAACATTCTCTAGGATTTTATAAGGTCCAATGAACCTCGGACTCAACTTTCCATTCTTTCCAAAAATCATCACACTTTTCCATGGAGAAACATTTAGAAAGACATTATCACCTACATCAAAAGAAATATCCTTCCTCCGGTTATCTGCATAACTTTTCTGCCTCCTCTGAGCTCTTCTCATGTGCTTCTGAATCAACTGAATTTTTTTTTCCATCTCTTCTACCAATTCTAGTCCCATCAACTTCCTTTCTTCAACATCATCCCAAAAAGCTAGAGTTCAACACCACTTCCCATATAATTCATCAAATGGATCCATCTGTATAATGGAATGAAAACTGTTATTATAATAAAATTCAACCAAAAAATGATGTTAGTAACAAATTACATGGTAATCCAGTGAACAAGAATGTAGCATATCCTCCATGTTCTAAATCGTTCGTTCTGACTGCCCATCTGATTGAAGATGAAAAGCTGTACTAAAATTTAATTCAGTACTAATGACTTCTGAAGGCCTTTCCAAAAGCTGCAACTAATCCTGGGATCACGATCAGATACAATGGAGAAGGGGACACCAAGCAACCTGACTATCTCCTTAACATTCAACTGAGAAATTTGATCTAGAGACAAAGTATCTCGAATGGGAAGGAAATGAGCAGATTTAGTCAATCGATCAACAGTAACCCAGATTTCATTATTACCTCTAGATGTCTTTGGTAATCCCACAATGAATTCTAGGGATATATTTTCCCATTTCCGCTCTGGCGCTGGTAAATACTGAAGCATCACTTTCGATAACTTCCGCTCTGCTTTAACTTGTTGATAAGTCAAACAATTCATAGTAAAGTTAGCAATATCTCTTTTCATTCCATCCCACCAGTAATACTCTTGAAGTTCTATTTACATCTTAGTACTGCCAGGATTAACTGAAAACAAGGAACTATGAGCTTCACATAATAACAAATTCTTCAATTGTTAATCATAAGGAACGGATAATCTTTTCCCAAAACTCAAAACACAATCATTATAAATGTTAAATTCAGGAAATTTACCCTTCTGAACCAACTCTACCTTTTTCTGCAACTCACTGTCTTCCTTCTGTGCTTTCTTTATCCTATCTGATAGAGATGATTTCACAAACACCTGAAACAAAACATAAGTATTTCCTGCACCAACAACTTTTATGCCAAATTTCATCATATCAAAAACTAAAGGATCTCATTCTAAATGTATCATGGTTATTGAAGCATTAATTTTTGAACTCAAAGAATCAGCCACTTTATTTTGTTTTCCTAGATGGTAATGGATTGTGCAATCATAATCATTGATTAATTCCAACTATATACTCTTTCTCAAGTTCAATTATTTCTGAGTGAATATGTACTTAAAAAAAATTTTAGTATATATTTCAAATTTTACTCCATACAAATGATTCCAGCAAATTTTTAAAGAAAAAACAAAAGTAGCTAATTTCAAATCATGTGTAGGGTTATTTAACTCATGAGGTTTCAACTGACATGAAGCATAAGCAATTACCTGATCATTCTGTATAAGTAAATATCCAAATATTTTCAACAAGGCATCACTATAAATAATAAACACACCATTTCTAGAAGGTAGTTCCAAAAATAGAGCATTCACCAATATTCTTTTCTATTCCTGAAAACAATCATCACATTTTGTGTCCATTCGAACTTAACACCTTTTTGAGTTAACTTAGTCATTGGACTAGATAACTGCACAAACATTTCAATAAACCTCAGGTAATAACATTCCAAAACAAGAAAGCTATGGATCTCAGTTATATGTTTGGGTCTTGGCCATTCTTCAACAAATTTTGTTTTAGAAGGATCAACAGTTTTTCCATTTTTTTAAACAATGTGACCAAGGAATGAAATTTGTTTTAACCAAAACTCACACTTTCGTAATTTCCCAAAAATTTTATTTTCTTTTAAGGTTTTCAAGAAAAACCTTAAATGAATTACATACTCCTATTTACTTTTAGAATAAACCAAAATATCACCAATGAACACAATCACAAACTTATCCAATAACTAATGGAAAATTCTATTCATAGAATTCATGAATACAGTAGGTGCATTGGTTAAACCAAAAGGCAGAACTACAAATTCATAATGGTCATATCTATTATGAAACATAGTATTTGGAAAGTCTGCTTCTTTACTTTGAACTGATTGTACCCCAACCTCAAATCAATATTCGAAAAATACTAAGCTCCCTGAAGCTGATAAAAAAAATCATCGATATGAGGCAAGGGATACTCATTCTTAACAATGATGTTATTAAATTATTTATAATCAATGCAAAGTCTTATTGAACCATATTGTTTATAACAAATAAGATAGGATAACCCCATGGCGATGTGATAGGTAGAATGAAACCTTTATCTAATAACTCCTATAATTGCTTCTTTAACTCTAAAAGTTCAATTTGAGCCATTTGATAATGGGGTTTTGAAATTTTCTTTGCATCATTAACTAAATAAAATGTAAATTGAACTTACTGATCAGGTATAATACCAGGAAACTCATCAGGAAAAACATCAAGGTACTCATTTTCCATTGTCACATCATAAATTTGATCAGTTCCTTTGTTTTAAACAATATGTGAAAGCTATCATTACTTTCTATCTTTTAATATTTTCTCAGCTTCCTAATATGTTATCAAAATTAAGGGCTCATTCTTGTACACAAACATGAAATATTTCTGAAAATAAACCTCTTTAGATCTTTATTGAATCTTATCATAATAAATAGAAAGCCAATCCATACCCAAAATAACATCAAACTCTACTAGAGGCAAAACAATAAGGTTTGCAGGTAGATTCTTTTTGCACACAAGGACAAGAAAGTTCTTATAATTTCTTTTTATTTCAATATTTCCTCCAGGTTTTTTTACCATAAGTTCAAGATTCATATCTTGGGATGGAATTTCTAATTTATTAGAAAACTCCTCAGAAATGAATGAATGTGTAGACCCCGAATCAAAAAACACATTGGCATAATCTGAACAAACAATGTACCTGATACTACTTCATTTGATGGCCCAACATCTGCTTAAGAAGTTGCAAAGGACTTCACCACCCCGTTTTGCTTGTATTCTAGTTGCTTTCCCTCAGTTGAGTTCTTAATTGGACACTCATTTGCATACTAACCCATTTCATTACATTTAAAACATTTTAGTGATTGTAAATAAGATTTTATCTTACTATTACCCTACTCTTTTTAGTGTAATTATGATATTTATTCACCATTTTACCACATCGGTAGCACTAACCAGAATTCAAAATACTTTCCCCAGAATGCTTTTTACCACAATTTTCACAAACTGTAAACTTAAGTTTCATACCATCAATATTTTTTGAATAGATTTTCCCTCTCCCCTGCCACCTTGACCTCTTATTCTGTTGTTTTTTAAAGAACACTTGATCATCAACAAACTCTATTTCCACATTCTCCGCACATCGAACTGAATTTTCTTAACTTCTAAACTCACGAGAAGAAAAAGCCCTTAGATACTTTGGCTTTAATCTTGAGTATAAATGGTAGATTTTACTATCAATATCTCATATGAAATTTGGAGCATACCTTGCCAGTGGAGTGAATTTTGCTTCATAAGTAGCCACTGAGTCATCCTCCATCCTCAATTCTAGGAATTCCTTTTCCATCCTAAGATGAACAACCTTAGGAAAAGATATCTCAAGAAACATACATTTTAATTCATCCCAATCAAGAGCATAAATCTCCTCACTATCCTTGATATTTTTCACCATTAACGACCACTAATAAGATTCACCTTTAAAATAGTAAATAGAAAAACTAACCTTTTGATGTTCTGAACACCCCATAACATCGAAAATCTTCTCCAGTGAATTAATCCACCATTCTACTGGAATAGGGTCATATGATTATATAAATGATTGGGGATGTTTCCTCATGAAATGATCCACTACTGACATGTTCCTCTATGGATGATATGGCTGATCTCGTGCATGGATACCACCACTATTTATATCCTGAGTAAATTATTCCATCACTACAACAAACTATTCAGTTCCGATTTCGACCATCTCAGGTTGCTGATTTGGAAGGTTGTCTTCCTCCCGATGTCATCCCAACATAGATACCTTGTTTCCTCTGGGGAAAAACATTCTAAATATAGATATATCTTAGGTGAAGAAACATGGAAATCTGTAAATTCAATATCACTTCAATCTTACCATAAATTAATTTATAGACATTAATTTAACAATATCCTAAATTCTAAAGTTATCTAAACTAACATCTGATACAAACTATAAGGACACGAACTTAAAACATTACATAATCTTGAATTAAATGAATAATTCACGTTAAGGATCTTTTCAGGTTTAGAGTTCTAAAGAATTATGCCAGAACTATTACATTATATCTCAGGGATTACAAAGTAGACACTTCTTCTTAGTTTACATTTGTCCACAAAAATAAAAGCTCTTAGAAAAATAGGGTCATGTCTAGTTTCATGTTTTAGATAGCATGACTTTCCCTTGATCCCAACCTTGACCCTATTTATCTTTGAGTCCTATGAAAAACATTTCAAAACTTGGGATGAGCATAAAAAGCTTAGTAAGGGTTATAAAACAAAGAAAGAAAACATTAGTTCATTATTAAAAACAAAACATAATATATTTAACATACCTTATGAAATCATTAGATTTATGAACAACTCCTAGAAATCATAAATCATAAAAGGTAACTTGTGGCATCCATATCATACATACATTGTAGCTATCACAACTACGTAGGGAGGTACATTTGGAATACCCATCACAGTATATTCTCTAAATATTTTAGGAGAAACATTCACGTTTACATCCGTCACGTTACCCAATTCATTGGAGAGCTATCTCAGGCTCACCCGCCCTAGGTTTATCACAGAACCACCCATATACGTAAACAATGTCCAGGAAACATAACATATTCATATCATATAAAACAAACATGAAGGAAAGATAAAATTTCCAAATTGCAATCAAAATATATCATTTAAATATATTGACATAACAAAACCATTATCAAAAGCATTTTCGATACCAAAATATATAATAGAGTATATGGTATTTATTTTCCTTTAAAACATTACGGGCTGTTAAGGAAGTCATAGATCAAATAATACTCGCGGTGGTGTGTGTAAGTGTAGTTATAATACTTCTCATAAAAACATCCTAATTTATTTTTGAGACTGGTGATTTTATAATAGAAAGCAATAAAAAAGTTTATGGGGTTGGAGAATTAAAATAAAACAATAGAACATAAGAGAAGAGTTACCTTTAAATCGGGCAACTCCCTTTGTGTGAACCAAAAGGGGTTGTTGAAGTGCCTTATGCCTAAGTTAAGGCTTATAGTAGGATAGTAGGGATCTAGGGAGATTAATTGGGAAGAGGTTGGAATATCCAAGGGGCTTGAGAGGTGTGAGGAATGGGTTATAGGTGAGGTCTTTTTATAAGGGGAGGAGGAGCTCTTTAGGAAAGTGTGAAAATATTATTTTATTACATAATGATTTTCAGTTTCTAAATGTCCAAAACTTATTAAATGCAATGGTAATATAACTCAAGGTAGATATAAAATCATTCAATTATAATTTTACAGGTTTTGGATATTATTTTAATCTTTGTTATCTTATTTATTTAAATATTTTATTAATGAGGTAAACACGACATCATTATTGTGTCATATATAATTTATTTTATTTTATTTCTACAAATTATTGAAAAAATACCATGACATAGGAAATTTTTTTATATTTAGAAATAATATTTATAATAGAAAATATAACTTATATAACCCTATGAAAAAATTCCATTACTAATAGATATTTTTTTTATGTCATTTTTGTCTTTACATTACGTTAATTAAAATAAAGTGTCATTATCCCTCCCAAGTATCCCCATGAGGTCCCAAAATAGACCCATGGATTCCCATGGTCTTATTTGTATCAACCAATAGGATTATGACATGTGTTAGGGTAATTTTAGTTTATTATACTAATATTTGATTACCCTTATTTACCAGATTTACCCTTTAACCATGGTAAATAAAATATTTAATGAAATAAATATTCATAATGTCTAAAAATAAATGTTAGCTATTTTCATAATTTGGACTTCCTAATTCCAAATATGGAATCCATTTTTCCAAATTCAAAACACCTAATTGGCAGAAATTAATTTAAAATTAATTCCCGCTGTTAAAACAAAAGGTGTGTTTTTAAGAAATAATAAATACCAAATGATTCACACTTGTTTATATCCAATTTCAAAGTGAAATTAATTCCAATGACCAAAATTGGATTAAATGGTAAAAATATAATCTAATTACAGTTTAAAACTAATTAAAAGGACAATCTAACCATATAAATAAATTATATTAAAAGGTGATTTTGAATTAAAATACAATATTTTCACTATTCATTAAAAATGAACTTTATCAAAAAAATTACCAAAATTTCATCCAAATTATATTTTAATGTCCCAATTATAAAGAATAATAGTTTTTGTCGAATAGAAAATACAAAAGTGACAAAACTATATTTAAAAAGGGTTCTCCATCAAATGTCGGTAAATCGACCTTTTAAAGAACATTAGAGTATTTGTGCTTAAAATTAGATTCATTCACATTTTAAGCCTCTAAATTTTTTTGGATAAATGTAAAAACATTTAACAAACATGTTTAATTATATTTTAGTTACTTACTTTCAATTCTGCCAATACAATGTCTAGAATTAACTACTATTTAAAATAATAAGGTTTAGTTATTATTGTGCAATGTAAGATTTCAAAGAAACCCATAGTTGTGTATCGGGTACGCCATCAAACATAGCAACCCCTTTAAGTTAAATTAATAATTAATTCACAAAATATTAATTAAATAGAAAATGTGTTATTTCTTTATTTACTTAGGATATTACATTAAAACTTCTTCTACTAACTCTTTTCCTTCCATGTATATTTTCATATATTCATATCTATCACATGAGGGAGTTTGCATCCATTTTTATCAGTAGTAGTCAGAACATACGAATCAACAGATTCCTCATACTTCTCATTCTGACATGTTTTCTATCAAACATTTTCAATATAATAATTAAAATAGTAAATGGCATTAAATTCGATGAATATATCCATTATAGTAATGTCATTCACAAATAATTAAAACATTAATGGTGTCTTATGGCCTGGAATTATCAAGATTTAGTGGTGTCAAGGTTTGGTTGTGTCAAGCTCTAGTGGTTTCAAGCTCTTGCGGTATGACTCTGATGATGTCCTAGACTTAGCCAAATTTTTAATATGCTGGTTTTGTTTCATCAAGTGGTGTATGGTGTGACAATGTCTCATACTAAGACAATTATTGGAGTGTTGACAGTACGAGTCTAGAAATGTTACATTGATAGTGCCCCCATCGGGAAGCATCTCATTCATTTCCACATTTGTGTTCAGGGGGCATGACATCATGGTGGTGTTTCGATCAACGGTGCCTCATACATTATCAATTATTCAGTCAAGTGGTATGACAGTATAATGGTCTGAGGTTCTAGAGGTATCTTAGACTTAGAGAATTTTTATGTTGGTGGTGTTTCATGGACAATGGTGTCAACATGATGATGTCACATACTAAGAAAAATTTATCACATGTTCTAAAAATGTATAATTCTTATAGGAAGACATGAAATACATCAGAATTATTAGAATCATTTTTTTGTGATCATTAAAACTATGAGGTAAACAGTCTCCACATTTTTTATGATCACAAATCATAGCATTAAAAGAATATTAGAAATTTTAAATTAGGCCATCAATGGTATTACACAAGTTTAAAAATGATATCCATAGTAAGATGAAAATATAAATCGAGACTTATCATTCAGAGTTTATTAGGTGATTCAAGGAAAATAATAGGAAAAAATAGTATATATCGAATTTAAGTATCAATTTTATTCACATAGTTCCAAGATAAAGAGATAATATGTTTAGGAAACAAATAAATATTACTTCATAAAATAAAAAACATGTATCGAATAAGAATTATCCCAAACATGTATTCCATTAAAAGTATCCCCTTTTGGGATTATAAAAAAAGGTAAATAATAGGAAAAGAATGATAGTATTATTAATGGTTCTTTTACTTTATCCTTGGCTTGATCATGCTATTTGGATGAGGAAACATGATCATCCCAAGGAAGATTATAGTGCGCATAGGCATAAAATCCAGTGAGAGCCCAAAGGGGATGACAGTTCAGAATAAAAACTGGCCAGAGCAGGCACACAGCTTGCGCAGGTTACATAGGAAAATGTTTGAAAACATACTAGAAGAGGTACAAGGGAACAACCAGTAACTCCTAGTCTTAAATAGAACTGAGGACTAATCAAGAATATATTAATGAACAACCACTTCCTGGCCTTGAGAATGGAGAAACAACTTCATGTGATTGAGGAAATCCAAGATAATATAGACACCCCTTTCCATTACACTAAATAAATTAGACTTTTCTTTCATAAAATGGTTCGAGACTGGGGTCATCTCCACAATATGTATAAATTTATCTTTGACTTATTGAGTAACAGAAAGAATTATCAAATTCTCATCCAAGTATTTAAAATGAGAATCTAGAGAATGTTTGTTATAGATCCTAGAGAGATAAAACTTTTTTTACTAGGTTATAGTTTTTCATTCATCATTCATATATTTATTCTAGTTAAAAACCATCATGGGAACATGGTTATAATTATACTGAAATGTACTTAATGTCTTTTAGATACGATCCGGGGCACTGCCTAAAGAACTAGTAGATAGAGCTCTAAGATCATCTCTGACAACTAATCTCAACTGATCAACACCAAGCAGTGGAGAAGGAACAATACCATTAGAAGAATATGAGGAAGTATCCCCAAGACTTTTAAGAATACCATTCAAAGAATATTTAAACTCAGATTTCATTTCCTCTACCAAATAATTGAGAGTTTCCAGTCCACCAATTATCATCTAATTCTCTATTTCAACCTCAATAATCTTCTTTTTACTATTCCTTGACAACATGCAGTTTCATGTCATCTATAACTCTATTATACTTAGTCATAGCAGAATCTAAAACTTTTAGACCTGTGGAAACTTAACTAGCCTCAACATCATTAATAACAAGAGTTTCATTAAAAAAATCTCCATTGATGGGGAATTCTCCCCTCAGAAAATGGATCCTCTATCTCCAGATGCATTTCCATATCCTTCTTCTTGATTTAGTCACTATCATCGTCAGGTTCAAAATCACATATATCATCAATTCCATCATCTACAACCTCTTTTTTCATTACCATCTTCTACTTAATTTTTTTCTTCCAAATAATAATCATCTTCATCTTCAGTAGATTTTGAAATTTTATATTGATCCACTCTAGAAACATCAGTCTCTTATTCAATACTCTTAACTGAATTCTCTATTTTTAGAAACATCCTAGGTGGACTAGGAGGTCTATAGGTGATGGGAGAGGCTTTTGGATAAATTTCAGGGTCACTCCATACATCAAAATATTATTCCTCTTCCACTACTCCATCAACAAATTCTTCCTTATCTGATTATTTTACATATTCATCTGGCTTGAAATGTGGATAAGCTTCATCCATGGGTCTGGTTGGAACATCAAATATATTATATTCAACATACAACTTCTGAAAATCTCTGACCGACTATTTCTTCCATGGTTTCCAGCATGATTTTCATTCCCAAAAATGTGAAAATAGTTATACATAAACCACCACGGTCAATCATAGACACTATATCTTCATGAACTAGGTCCATGGCCTTTAACATGGTAGAAATCATCTTTGGATAGATACATCCATTGGATCTAGAGTAAGGTTTGGCTATCTCACACATATGTATCAATAGATATCTTCATAGATTAATCATGGGACCTTTTATCATAAGAGATAGGATATAAATATCTTGGTATCTTAGGGTTACAAAATCTCCGTTCCTCAGGAAAACCATTTGTGGTAGGAACTTGAAGATTAACATATATTCTCCATACAATTATAAGGAAACATGCCTTCTTATTGAACAATATATTGTTAACACAACAAGGGAATCCTCATAAATGAACATATCACTAGCTTATGGGATGCTTCCTTGATAATCATAAAATACTCAATCATGAGTTATATTCATACAATTATCCCATTTATTTTAGGAAAACCCAAACATCTGTCCTTGGACATGTATTTTAATCTAATATGCTCCATAATAATTAGATGAAAATTTTATGTTCTGATTAAATTCATATACCATATTTTGGAAGAAAGTAATCTTATTTGATGAAAACTAATCCATCTAACCTTGGTTTTGAAGAACCTTAAGTACCATGGAATTACTCAATAACACCCTTTTCAAGTCTACTTCCTTGTATGGTATAATAAAGCAGTTTGCAAGCTCCAGGTTTATTGAAGGTACTTGAGGTACTGGAGCATAAATACTGGGTTACTTCTTCCACTTATTTGGAGATATAGAATTCAAAGTTGAAAAATCAAAATCAAGAATCATCATTTTCATTCAGATAGCATGGTAGCCTCAGTCAATGTAAAGGAGAAGGTTTGAACAATAAGAGATGAAAGGGTTATACTAGGCTTAAGAGAGAGATACATATGTATCATGTGGGGAAATAGGTTTGTTAGGAAAAGACTTATGCCATTTTTTTATCATGTAGGATATTAGGTATTCTAAAATTATAATAATATGTGAAATTGAAATCAAACTAGAGGTAAAAATACACATCAGGTTTCTATGAATGAATTAAATTGGGAAATTAATATGCCGGTCAAAATATCAAAAAATAAAAAAATTTCAGAAAGTCATAGAATCAATGAAATAAAAACTCTATGGTAATGCATGCCAAATACATGAAAAAGAAAATAACATTACAATATTATGGCATGACAACACAGTGACTCGATAATCCAATGGAATGAAAATATAACAGCATGAAAATCCTATGACATAAAATTAATCTTAACTAAAATTTATCATTGTTAATTAATGTTTGATACAATTCATTCATTTAGAATTCAAAGGCTTCATAAATATATTTTCTAACTAATGTTCTATTCTAATAAATTCAATATTGATATCTACATTTTGAAAATTATCTCCCAAAAAGTGATGTCTTATATCAATTTTATTTTTATTATAATGAGAGATAATAATTTTTGATGTGTTTATTCCACTTGTATTCTCATAGTTTATGTTGATCTATCATAATTGATATCCATATTATAGTAGAGTGTGATTTTTCAAAAACATTTGTGCATAGAAACTAACTATAACTATGTATTATGTTCTAGCAGTAGACAATGAAATATAATTTTTCTATTTACTACACCAAGAAACTAGATAATTTCTTAAGAAGTGACATGTTCTAGTGGTTCTTTTTCTATATAACTTTGGTCTACCAAAATCATCATTAGAATAACTTACAAAATCAAATGATTTTCTTATAGGGTAAAAATCATAAATTAGTTTTATATTTTAGGTATTTAAAAATTCTTTTAATATTAAGTGTAAATCCTTGGTTTTTCATGAGAACGAGCACACGTACACACACTAATCATAATATCAGGTCGACTATGAGTCTAGTAGAGAATAATTCCAATTGTATCTCTATAACTAGTTTGATCAACAAGTTTTCTAATTTCATCATGATCCAATTTATAGGTGGTACTCAGAGGAGTATCACTACTTTTAGTGCAATACAAAATAAAATGTTTTAAAAGATATGTTGTGTATTTAATTTAGTTAAAAATAATTCTTTCCTTATTTTGAAAAATATGAAATCCAGAAAGAATCTGAGTTCACCCATTAATCTAATTTCAAATTCAATTAGCATCATTTTATAAAAATCATTACATAAATAATTTTTTGAAGATCTAAAAATAATATCATCAATATAGATCTGTGATAATAAATGAGCTTTTCACATTCATTTATGAAAAGGTTGGGATCATCTATTCTTTTCTAATAAACTTTTTAAAAAATAAAATTCGTGATCCTATCATACCAATATCTAGAAGCTTATTTTAAACCACATAAATCTTTGGTTAATTTAAAAACATGATTTGGAAAATGAGTATTTTAAAAACTAAGGGTTTGTTCTACAAAAACCTCATCAACTATAAAACCAATTAATAAAGCATTATTTCCATCAATTTGATAAATTTTGCAATCTAGATGTATTTTATAGGAAATAATAATTCTTATGGGACTACGTCTAGCCACATGTGAAATGGTTTCTTCATATTAAACTCATTTAACTTGATTATAACCTTGTGAAACAAGTCTAGCCTTGTATTTTAAAATATTTCCTTACTCATAAACATTATTCCTAAACACCCATTTAGTTCCAATAGTCATGGTTTCCTTGTATAAATCTATATGTTCCCACACTATTCATTCAAACTGGTTTAACTCTTCTTGTATTTCTATTAACCAGATTCATCCGTATTAGCTTGCATTGATTTTTTTAGGTTCAAGATGGGAAAAAAATGCTTGATGATCAACATGATTTCTGGTGGAATCTATAGTTTTAGTTACAATATTTAGATCATATAAAATATAATGTAATTATTGATACTTAATGGTTCTAATATCCCAAGATAATGATGGACTGGTCACTTCTAGACATTTAGGTTCAGGTTTTGGATGTTCTGAAAATGATTTAGAACTGGACAATTATTCTGCTTGTTTTACAGTAGAATCTAAAAGTTTGAAATTTAATATTAGATAAGATAAATCATCCTGAAGGTTTTTCTGAATAGTTCATAGGCTCATATAGACCAGTTTCATCAAATTTTAAATGGATCGATTATTCCATAGTTTTTGACTTCTTATTAAAAACTCTATATGATTTACTAGAAATTGAATAACCAAGGAAAATTCATTCATAACTTTTGAAAAAAAATATAATTTATCCATAGTGTTAAGAATAATGACTTTTCAACCTAAAATATAATGTAATTAACCTTAGTTTTTCTATTATTCAAAAAATCATAGGGGACTTATTAAGAGTGTGACTCACCTCTATATCACTGAGAGTAATATTCTTATAAGATCTTCCCTTATACATCAAAAATAATAAAAAAACACTACCCTTTGGGAGAAATCATTTCAAAAACCATTAGAGTGTTTCTGGTTTTGGATATTTTATTATGTAGAATACAAAACCATATAATAAATAAATCTCCCTCTTTTCCTATATAAACCCACCAAATATACCATTTCTCTTTATTAAAACTCCTTGAAAATGTCCTTACTCTATCCTCTACTCCCTAGAGTCCTCCCAAGGCACACCCAAGCTTTCAATAAGCCACTCCTAACCCTTTTGAGTCACACACTCAAGTAAGGTATCTTCCACTCACCTCTTTTATCAAGCGGTCCTTTTGTATTATGTCTTTTACTTTTCAGTTTCATATGATTTGAAAATATATTCCATATTCCTCTTACTTTCCATTTTAGGTATAAATGATGAGATCTTTCGTTTTATCTTAGTAATACTCCCATGATTATTTATGTACACTCATTACCATACTGAAATTTCATAAGGATTATTTTCTCTATTTATGATTCTTCATTACCTTATACCTTCATTTTCCAAATTTATATTGTTGGGATATTACTATTCATGTCCCTATTAGTAGAAATTTTATTTCAAAAAAATAAGAGACCCTTTTCTCTCTCATCAACCATTTTTACAATTTTTATGTAACGTTGTTATACTGCTGAAAGTTCACTATGATTTCCATGCCAAAACAATTGTGTAGTGAATACCATACCCATTACTCTATCAAGGGTATTCACCTTTATGGACATATAATTATTTATTAGGGACTTAAATTCATGTATTACACATTCCTTGATCGTGTAATAAAATAGGATGATTAGTGAATTGATGTTGTGATATTTATTTGGCACACTTAAGCATGAGAATGAAATGATTATGATGGGTAAAACCAGATAGTGCTTCAATAAATTAGGTATTCTTTAGTATCATGATATGTTAGGTTAGGATAAAGGGGTTCTAGATTACATTAGGGGACTTTTACACCATGAATTCTTAGTGGTTTATCCTTGACCTATGTTAATGATTCAGTGTTTTATGTTGTTGTGACATTTCTCTATGTTATAGTTATCATGCTATATTATGCCTTATTATTCATGTTCCTCTTATTCCTTATTGATATTCTTATTATCTAACATGTATAACTTATTCCATGTTTATTCCCTTACCAGGATTTTTATATCACCCCTTTCTTATGTATGTCCCAAGTTATCCCATGATGTTTTAAGGTGGAATGAGTATTTTTATAATGTTAAAGATGTTTTCAATAAATCATATTAAAGGTGATTTTAATAATTTTGTTGTATCCCATGTTTAAGATGTTATGATATGTACCTAATTTTCAAATAAACTAGACTTGTCAATATTTTGGGTTATATTAAGTATAATTTTGTATAATAAATTAATTATTAACCCGTAATAAAGAACATGTTTTTTATATTGGTAATCTAGGTAGTTTTTTGTATTTGTAAGGTTAAAGAAAACCTTCACAAGGGTCGTAATATATTAATTATGTTGTCTAAATGTAATCATGAACCAACATAATGTCCGATAAAAAAATACATAAGTTTAAAAAAGGTAAATCATAGAAATATTGAAGCTACATAAGGGTAAATAAGAACCTACTTAAGGGTAATAGTAGATCCTTTCTCTTTGTAAGGGCTAACCCAATATCATGAACCTCCAGCCATGGGGTATACATGTATGATTATTCTAAACCTCATATGTATATACTAGTAAACATATATCTAAGTATCAAACACTATGCGATCTCTTAAAAAATATTCACTACATAGAATATGTAGTGGTGATTGGGAAATTCTCTTAATGATATTACCACACCGTAAGAGGAGACCATTTATAAATATGTTTTCTTAAAGAAATACTTAAGAAAAACTATGGATAACCATACCATTTTAATTATATTAGTACTCTATAATAATACATATATTAAATAGTGAATCCCAATATGGGTATGGGGATATTTTTTGTGGACTTAGAAATAGTGATTCAAAGGAGAAATTGTTATGTCATAGTTCCCACATCAATGGTGTTTTATGAGGCCTGCTGGGAATCATGTTTTTTTCGATTGAAACATAAAACCTCAATATTTCATGTTGTTATGAATAAAGGCATTTCAAATGTTGTTTTGATAGAGAATTAATATATATGTTATAGAAATTATACCGATGTAAAAAGGATTACATGTTAGAAAATGTTGGAGTTTAACAAATATTTGATGATGAATGCATCGATCATAAATTCCTTAAATTTCAAGGATGATTTTAATGAATTGATTCTTTTGTATTTAAAGTTCATTGTATCATTTTATTTGTGGTGTAAAAGATAATTAATAAAAAGCTATAATAATAGAGAAATGATCTATGAATCTATGTAAAGACCCGTAAATTTCAAGGAAATTTTTTTTTCTTAATTTTTTTTGGAATTTTACAAGAGCGTAGTTTCTGACGGCACCTGATTCCGAGGCCCGGTGTGCCCGGAATCATTTTCCAAAGTTTTGGCTCGGGTACGTTCAGTGAACGGACGAGCGGGTTTTTCTAACTTTTGAACCAGAGCCCGGAATCGAATTTTGAGGGCACCGATGAAATCGCAGCGCCGGTATTCGCTTAGAAACTCCTCTTCCGGAGTTGCGTTTGCTCGGGTGTGGTTTTTAATTTTTGGGCTTAAAGTTAAGAAATAAAATAATTTTGCGACAACTTTATTTTATTTCACTTAAGCCACTTGGAAGCCACTTGAAGCCACTTAATGACGGCTTGAACTGAGTTAAACCGGATAGGATGCTATCCAGTAATATCCTACCCCCTTGGTAGGATATTTGTGAGGTGGGTCTCGCACGAGCTCCGCCGTTTCTTTCCGCTAAGAAACGCACCCTCAAAAACCCATCTTTATGAAAGTCAACTGACACGTTTCTTAAAATATTAACAGACCATTTAATTGGGCGGTTTATTTCGTGAATTAAATGGGTTTTTTCTTTCGTGAATTAAATGGGCTATTTCTTTCGTTGAATTAATTCAATGAATGGATTAGTCGTTTCTTAACCAGTTTTCAAATTCGTTGGTGTAATAATAAAATAAGGCCAATGCATGACCTCTGGATATTTGTGCGTTGAGAAGATTTGAGAGGACCCTTGTATCTTCTTCTCCCTCGCGAAGAACGCGAAGAACGCGAAGAATGCGAAGAACGCCGAACGCGGAAATCGACGACGCTTCTGTCCGAGACGTTCTTCCCCGCTCCGATCTCTGATCACCAACCGTTTGAGGTGAGTGATTTCGGATTTCCTCTCAAGGTTCTTTTTGGTTTTAAACGAAACACAGATTTAAATATTAATAATTTAAATCTGTTGTTCTTGGTCCGTTGAGCTTGCCTACTCAACGCCGGATTCTGCGACGACGCGACGCCTTCCCACGACGACGCGACGATCCCCCTCTTCCGCGACGAGCTTTTCCGCGAATAACGCCCGCGCGCGACGACCAACGAGGTAGGGATTTTATGATTTGGAATACCCCTCTTTATTTCCCGTAAGTGTTTCTTTAAAAAATTAAAGAACCGGTTTCAAATGAACAATTTTATTTTATTAAAATTGTCGGTTCATGTGTTCAACAGAATTCTCCCGGTTGTTTATCTCTAACGCGGAGGGTGCGGGCCAAATGAACACGGCCCGACGACCCTCCATCGTTCTTCATTTTGTGCGGATTTGACGGGCGACGACGGAACGTGCCGCGACAGATGTTTGACGATCCCGTAGCGAAGAACGAGTCCCGGGAGGAGCAATGGCGCAGAGGGGAAGAGAATCGGACCACCGGAACGATCCCGGTGGCCCGCGGAACTTGCCGGCGGCGCGGGTCGCCGGCGCGGCGGCGGCGGCACCCGCGGCCGCGCGGGTCTGGTGCCCTCGGAGGCGGCTGAAGCCGCGTCCCGACTCAACGCGGCCCCACGCGGGGGGGCCGCGGCACCACCTGGCCGCGGGGGCGGCGCCCCGCGTGCCTCGGCCGTTTGGCCGGTCGGCCGAACCGGGCTAGGCCGATCCGACCGGCCGGGCCGCGCCCTGGCCGGACCGGACCGGGTTGGGTCAACCCGGTTTGGGACGACTCGGTTCGGCCGACTCCCGGGGGGGGGGGGGGGGGGGGGGGGGGGTCAGCCAGGGTCGGCCCGGGCCCGTACCCCCCGTCTTCGGACGGTCTTCGTTCAAATGGTCGTATCTTGAGCTACGGGCCTCCAAACAACCCGATGTTAGCGGCAACGCGATCCTTGGATCGAGACGGTCGTTTCGGTATATCGCACTCAAGGTTTCGGAATACTTTGAGTTCGGCCGGGTTGGTTCGTACACGAAACCAACCGGGCCCTCAGAGCAGAAACGCTCATATCTTAAGCCACGGACGTCCGATTGACGTGCCGTCAGCTTTGTTGAATTCCTCTAAGTGAGACGGATCTTTTGGCATACTCCGCCCGAGGTTTGCACGCAGGTGGAGTGCGGTCGGGTTGGTTTTGCCTTAAAAACCAACCGGGTCCCTCGGACGAAAATGCCAATAACTCTCAGACCAGGCGTCCGATTGACGCGTCGTCTGCGACACTGAGTTCCTGTTGACGATACGGAACTTTTGGATACATCATCTTCGTACTTTGTGTCAGTTGATGTATCGGCCTCTCGGCTCGTGGAGCGGACCCTCCCGAATGAGCTTGTTGTGTGCGGGAACCCTAGAGCTGGTTGCGACTGTGCAGAGATCCTCCGTGGACTCCGACGACGACTGTGCAGAGATCCTCAGTGGACTGCGATGACTACGGCACTCAGCGACCCTACGTGGATCAGTGCTACAGGTCCTGTGTGGGCCCGGTCCTGTGTGGGCCCGATCCTGTGTGGGTCCGATCCTTTGTGGGTCACCGCTCAGCGGTTCTATGTGAGCCAGTGCCTACAGGTCCTGCGTGGGCCCGGTCCTGTGTGGGTCATTGCGGGGGTTAGTTACCTATCGATCCTTCGTGGGTCCGACGACTTAGATGGATCAGTGATCATCTTTATCGTCATCCGAAGAAGTATACATGTGTGAGATGAATCTTGTGTTTCTCTCCTTTGTGGATTGTGTTGAGCTATCCTGTGTGGATTTACTGTTTACTCTCCTTTGTGGATTGTGTTGAGCTATCCTATGTAGATTTATTGTTTACTCTCCTTTGTGGATTGTGTTGAGCTATCCTGTGTGGATTTACTGTTTACTCTCCTTTGTGGATGGTGTTGAGCTATCCTGTGTGGGTATACGTTTTGCTTTCCTGTGTGGACTGGGTTGTGCTTGGGCTCGGACGTTGGAGCCGAACGGGAATTGATGACTTAGGTATATGTATGGGTATTTACCTAAGCCGTGTCAGATGTTACTTCGTGATTGTATCTTTCCTATGTGGATTATCCTTCGTGTATTTCGGGAGACCTTCGGGGGTCTCGGGGTCCCTACTGAGTAGCTTATACTCACCCCTGCACGGGCTTTGCCCGCACTACGTTGTGTTGGTTGAAGACGACGAACAGCGCTGATCGTGGTGGAGGCGTGCGGAGCAGGACGGTACCTGGAGGTGGAACACTGGTCGGGACGTATTCGGAGCGGTCAGATGGACCCGAGGAGCAGTAGAGGCTATCTGTACCCACCCTTTAGGTGGGATTTCCAGAGGACGGTTTGACGCTGCAGTTTTCCCTTTTTAGTTGATGTTTTTCTTTTCAGTTGTACTTTACAGTTGGGCTTGTATTTCCGGCCCCTTTTACTTTCAGCACAGCTTGTACAGTTTTTTACTTAGTGTTTACTTTCCTCTTGCTTACTCGGTGGTGCTTGTTTACTTTTCAAAGGCAATGCCTTCCCTTTTTGTTTGGATCTACGCCTTGGTTCTAGTCGCCAGCCCCTGGCCTATGGAAGGCGGGATTGGGGTAGTCACGGCACGGGCCCCGAGGGCGGGTCGTGACAAATTGGTATCAGAGGTGGTCGGTTCTACCGTAGACTCTGATCTTTCTTCTATGTGGAGCAATAGTGTTTAGCGTATTGAGTGTGGTTATCAGTCCAGGGAGTCCAGTGTTAATGCGACGGCCGACGTATCCATACACCAGGACCCTGACTTCTGATTTCCGACTTAATGCACGAAAACATTGATTGCATGTGTGTTTCAAGTTTTCTCTGTGATTACTTGTGTCAGCTCACCAGGTATACTGTTCTGACCGTGGCATACTTCTTTCCTTTTTAGGATGGCACGACGACAGCAGCCAGCTAGGGTTCCTAGAGTAGAGCGCGACGACAGCCCGCGAGCGACGAGGCCTCGGTACAGGGCCCGTTGACAGCAGAGGCACCGGCGGTACCTTTACCCGCCGAGCCCCTGATTCTTCCAGCACTGGCAGCTGACGACGCACGACGCCTCGGAGCTCTGCATGAGTTCCAGCGCCAGCGACCACCTTGGTTCCGTGGGGAGTTGGACCCCCAGGCAGCCAAGGACAGGCTGGAGGCGGTCGTCCGAGTTTTCAGGCTTGTGAGGACACCAGCAGACCTCATGGTGATCCTCGCGACGAGCCTACTGCACACAGCAGCAGGGCGATGGTGGAGCCTGATGCTCTAGGTACACGATGAGGCCTCCCTCATCTGGATGGACTTCGAGAGCCTCTTCCGCTCAGAGTTCGTCCCGGACACCCTCCGTGCGGTGCGCATCCAGGAGCTTCTTCAGCTGCGGCAGGGCAGCTTGACGGTCGCCCAGTATGCGGCGAGGTTCACCGACCTATCTCGCTACTCGACATATATGGTACGGGACCCCTTCTTCCGGGCCCGGACCTTCGAGCAGGGATTGAGACACGAGATCAAGGCATCGCTGATCTCCCTCAGCATCCCGACCCAGGCAGGAGTGCTGGATCGAGCCCTCCTGATCGACAACTTCCTGGCTGAGTCCACAGCGAGACCTACCACAGGGCGGCAGATAGCGGAGTCTTCGGCAGCAGGTAACCGACGGATGACTCAGGGTTCCAAGTGGACCAGACCTTCCGGCAGACGAACTCGGGACACTGGCTCAGCAGTGCAGGGCACTCAGCACGGAGCCAGTCTTCCGAGAGGCAGGCATTGCTACGAGTGCGGCGGGTAGGGCCACATGGCTCGTGACTGCCCGACCCGTCGTACCGAGGGGCAGCAGACGGTGGAGGGACCACCCAGGCAGAGGCAGAGGGTCGACTGTGGCAGTCCGCAGGGAGGGGGCGGACGAGGCAGAGGAGCTGGCCGAGCAGCAGGTGGTGGGCGACGCTTTGAGGCTCTGCCACCACCACCACCAGGAGGCCCGCCCCGACCTTAAGGAGCTGGCAGGCAGAGACAGGCTCAGCTCCAGGCAGCGGAGGCCTACGACCACAGCGCGCCAGAGATGATTCGAGGTACGATCTGTGTCTATTCCACCCTTGCTGCGGTTCTGATAGACACAGGAGCGAGTCACTCTTTCATAGCCACTGCCCTTGTTCGGAGCTCGGAGATTCCGACAGAGCCGTTGGCTCGATCCTTACGGCTAGAGACTCCTACGGGAGCAGACTCGACGATTACGCAATGGTACCGGCAGTGTGATCTTACTCTAGGAGGCAAGAGCTTCAGTTGGGATCTTCTTGTTGCGGCGTCGAGGCCTTGCGACGTCATCTTGGGCATGGATTGGTTATCTACGGTCCATGCTCAGATTGACTGCATTAGGCGTAAGGTGCGATGTGTGCACACCGACGGGAGCAGGTTCACCTTCACCGGTGAGAAGAGAGCCTTAGAAGCACAGGATGCACTCACGCAGAGGATGGGTCAGCCCATCACTCATCATTTGGCTAGCCTCATCCTGGGAGCAGTTGACGTGCGGAGTCCCAGTTTTCCTGCAGTGGTGGATCAGTACGCGGACGTCTTTCCAGACGACGTTCCAGGACTACCACCTCGCAGAGAGGTAGGCTTTTATATTGAAATGTACCCCGGGACAGCCCTGATATCCACTCCAGCATATCGGATGGCCCCCACTGAGCTTCGAGAGCTGCGGGTACAGTTGGAGGACTTGCAGGGCAAGGGGTTCATCCGACCCAGTGTTTCACCCTGGGCTTCCCCGATTTTGTTCGCCAAGAAGGCGGACGGGAGCTTGCGACTATGTGTCGATTATCGTCGCCTGAACCAGGTGACAGTGAGGAACAAGTATCCGCTACCCAGGATTGATGACCTCTTCGATCAGCTCAAGGGAGCACGGTGGTTCTCGAAGATAGACCTCAGGTCAGGCTATCATCAGCTCAGAGTTCGAGACGAGGATGTGCAGAAGACGGCCTTCAGGTGTCGGTATGGCCACTATGAGTTCTTGGTTATGCCTTTCGGCGTGAACAATGCTCCAGCAGTGTTCATGAGCCTCATGAACAGGATCTTCCAGCCATACCTTGATCGATTTGTCGTAGTCTTCATCGACGACATCTTGGTGTACTCGACCAGGGAGGAGGAGCACGCCTACCACTTGCGTGTTGTGCTAGACACACTCCGATAGCACCAGCTTTATGACAAGCTCTAGAAGTGTCAGTTCTGGTTACGTGAGGTCCACTTCTTGGGGCACGTCATTTCTGAGGCGGTAGTTGCAGTGGATCCCGCGAAGATCGAGGCAGTGCTAGCTTGGGAGCCACCCAAGAGCGTGACAGAGGTGCAGAGTTTCTTAGGCCTAGCCGGATACTATCGGAGATTTGTTCCGGACTTATCCAGAGTTGCGGCCCCACTCTCAGCGATGAAGAAGAAGGGGAAACCCTTCGTGTGGTCATACAGATGTCAGTAGAGCTTCCAAGAGCTGAGGCAGAGGTTGACCAGCGCACCTATCTTGAGGTTTCCTGAGGAGGGATTTGGATACGTAGTCTACTGCGATGCATCAGGGACCGGACTCGGGTGTGTCCTGATGCAGGAGCGAGCCGTGATTGCCTACGGATCACATCAGTTGAGGCTGCATGAGTAGAACTATGCTACCCATGACTTGGAGTTGGTAGCAGTGGTCTTCGCCCTGAAGACATGGCAGCACTATCTGATTGGAGAGCGCTTCACAGTCTTTTCTGACCACCAGAGTCTCAGGTACATCTTCTCTCAGAAGGACCAGAACCTGAGACAGTGGCGATGGCTCGAGTTCCTCTAGGACTATGACTTTGAGATAGTCTATACTCCTGGGAAGGGTAACATGGTAGCTGATGCCCTCAGCAGGAGGACAGGCATCCAGCTACTTGAGGAGGCAACAGAGCAGCTAGCCACCTTGCAGATATCCTTCGTGGATAGAGATGGAGCAGCCTTCCTTCAGTCTCTCACAGTCTCTCCTCCACTTCTACAGCGGGTCAGAGAGGCACAGCGTGGGGACGCTGACTGTGAGACACGGCGTGCACAGATATCCTCGGGACAGGCACCTGATAGTTTCTCCCTTGGAGCAGAGCACGATGTCCTTTTCAGAGGACGTACCTTGGTACCAGTCGCTTTACGAGAGGAGGTGCTGAGAGATTTCCACACTTCTCCTTTGGAGGTACATCCTGGAGTGGCGAAGATGTACCAGGATCTCAGAGGTCAGCACTGGTGGCCGGGCATGAAGAAGGTTGTGGCAGAGTTTGTTTCGCGGTGCCTCACCTGCCAGCAGGTGAAGGCAGAGCATCAGGTACCAGCAGGCTTGGTACAGCCCTTGGAGGTCCCGGAGTGGAAGTGGGATGGCATATCTATGGACTTCGTGACTGTACTTCCACGCACTTCCAGAGGTCACGACTCTATTTGGGTGATTGTTGACCGACTCACCAAGTCGGCACACTTCTTACCCATTCGAGAGCAGGGCTCAGTGGAGAGCTTGGGGCGTCTCTACGTCCAGGATATTGTACGGCTTCACGGTGTGCCATCGACTATCGTCTCTGATCGGGATGCTCGTTTTACTTCCCAGCTTTGGAAGGGGTTGCAGGAGGCGTTCGGGACGCGGCTACGTCTGAGCACCGCCTTTCACCCTCAGACGGATGGTCAGACGGAGAGGACCATTCAGAATCTCGAGGACATGCTCTGTGCATGTGTCCTTGACTTTGGTCGCAGCTGGGAGGACCACCTACCCTTGGTGGAGTTCACGTACAACAACAACTACCACTCCACCATCGGTATGGAACCATACGAGGCGTTGTACGGCAGGCCTTGCAAATCTCCTTTGTGCTGGACAGACCCTGGAGAGTCAGCACTTGTGGGACTAGAGAAGGTCCGGGCCACGATAGAGAAGGTCCAGGTCATCCAGGAGTGGATGAGGACAGCTCAGAGCCGGCAGAAGTCATATGCTGACAGGAGGCGGAGGCCACTAGAGTTCGAGGATAGCGACCACGTCTTCTTGTGTGTCTCACCTCGACGTGGTTTGCGGAGATTTGGCCGAGGCGGCAAGTTGTCTCCACGCTTCATCGGGCCTTTCCAGGTCCTCAGTAGGATTGGCGAGGTGGCTTATCGCCTGGCTCTACCACCTCAGTTGCACCGGGTGCACGACGTCTTCCACGTATCCCAGCTGAGGAGATACATCCACGACCCGACACACATCATTGACTATGGGGAGCTAGACGTGGATGATGGGGTGACTTTTGTGGAGGTCCCAGTAGAGATAGAGGATCGACAGGAGCGGGTCCTACGTGGGCGATCGATTCCTCTTGTGCGCATCAGATGGCAGCACGGGAACCTCCAGGAGAGCACTTGGGAGCGGGAGGATCAGATGCGTGCTCAGTACCCACATTTGTTCCCCTAGTTTTTGATGTGTCTTTACGGGGACGTAAAGTCCTGAGGTGGGATTAATGTAAAGACCCATAAATTTCAAGGAATTTTTTTTTATTAATTTTCTTTGGAATTTTACAAGAGCGCAGTTTCTGACGGCACCTGATTCCGAGGCCCGGTGTGCCCGGAATCATTTTCCGAAGATTTGGCTCGGGTACGTTCAGTGAACGGACGAGTGGGTTTTTCTAACTTTTGAACCGGTGCCCGGAATCGAATTTTGATGGCACCAATGAAATCGCAGCACCGATATTCTCTTAGAAATGCCTCTTCCGGAGCTGCGTTTGCTTGGGTGTGGTTTTTAATTTTCGGGCTTAAAGTTAAGAAATAAAATAATTTTGCGACAACTTTATTTTATTTCACTTAAGCCACTTGGAAGCCACTTGAAGCCACTTAATGAAGGCTTGAACTCAGTTAAACCGGATAGGATTCTATCCAGTAATATCCTACCCCCTTGGTAGGATATTTGTGAGGTGGGGCCCGCACGAGCTCCGCCGTTTCTTTCCGCTAAGAAACGCACCCGCGAAAACCCGTCTTTATGAAAGTGAACTGACGCGTTTCTTAAAATATTAACAGACCATTTAATTGGGCGGTTTATTTCGTGAATTAAATGGGCTGTTTCTTTCGTGAATTAAATGGGTTGTTTCTTTCGTTGAATTAATTCAATGAATTGATTAGTCGTTTCTTAACCAGTTTTCAAATTCGTTGGCGTAATAATAAAATAAGGCCAACGCATGACCTCTGGTTATTTGCGCGTTGAGAAGATTTGAGAGGACCCTTGTATCTTCTTCTCCCTCACGAAGAACGCGAAGAACGCAATGAACGCAGAAATCGACGACGCTTCCGTCCGAGACGTTCTTCCCCTCTCCGATCTCCGATCACCAACCGTTTGAGGTGAGTGATTTCGGATTTCCTCTCAAGGTTCTTTTTGGTTTTAAACGAAACACAGATTTAAATATTAATAATTTAAATCTGTTGTTCTTGGTCCGTTGAGCTCGCCGACTCAACGCCGGATTCCGCGACGACGCGACGCCTTCCCGCGACGACGTGATGATCCCCCTCTTCCGCGACGAGCTTTTCCGCGAAGAACGCTCGCGCGCGACGACCAACGAGGTAGGGATTTTATGATTTGGAATACCCCTCTTTATTTCCCGTAAGTGTTTCTTTAAAAAGTTAAAGAACCGGTTTCAAATGAACAATTTTATTTTATTAAAATTGTCGGTTCATGTGTTGAACAAAATTCTCCCGGTTGTTTATCTCTAACGCGGAGGGTGCGGGCCAAACGAACACGGCCCGACGACCCTCCGCCGTTCTTCATTTTGTGCGGATTTGACGGGCGACGACGGAACGTGTCGCAATGGATGTTTGACGATCCCGCAGTGAATAACGAGTCCCGGGAGGAGCAATGGTGCAGACGGGAAGAGAATCGGACCACCGGAACAATCCCGGTGGCCCGCGGAACTCGCCGGCGGCACAGGTCGCCGGCGCGGCGGCGCCGGCAGCCGGGAGCGGCGGTGCCCCGGCGCGCCGCCGGACAGGTCGCCGCGGCTTCAGCCGCGGCGGCGGCGGCACCTGCGGACCCGCGGCCGCGCGGGTCCGGTGCCCTCGGACACGGCTGAAGCCGCGTCCCGACTCAACGCGGCCCCACACGGGGGGGGGGGGGGGGGGGGGGGCGCGGCACCACCTGGTCGCGGGGGCGGCGCCCCACGTGGGGGGGGGGGCACCACCTGGTCGCGGGGGCGGCGCCCCGCGTGCCTCAGCCGTTCGGCCGCTCGGCCGAACCAGGCCAGGCTGGTCTGACCAGCCGGGCCGCGCCCTGGCCGGACCGGACCGGGTCGGGTCGACCCGGTTCGGCCGACTCCCGGGGGGTCGGCCCGGGTCGGCCCGGGCCCGTACCCCCCGTCTTCGAACGGTCTTCGTTCAAATGGCAGTATCTTGAGCTACGGGCCTCCAAATGACCCGCCGTCACCGGCAACGCGATCCTTGGATCGAGGCGGTCGTTTCGATATATTGCACTCAAGGTTTCGGAATACTTTGAGTTCGGCCGAGTTGGTTCGTACACGAAACCAACCGGGCCCTCGGAGCGGAAACGCTCATATCTTGAGCCACAGACGTCCGATTGACGTGTCGTCAGCTTTGCTGAATTCCTCTAAGTGAGACGGATCTTTTGGCATACTATGCCCGAGGTTTGGACGCAGGTGGAGTGCGGTCGGGTTGGTTTTTCCTTAAAAACCAACTGGGCCCCTAGGACGAAAATGCCAATAACTCTCAGACCGGGCATCTGATTGACGCGCCGTCTGCGACACTGAGTTCCTGTTGACGATACGGAACTTTTGGATACATCAACTTTGTACTTTGTGTCAGTTGATGTATCGGCCTCTCGGCTCGTGGAGCGGACCCTCCTGAATGTGCTTGCTGTGTGCAGGAACCCTAGAGCTGGCTGCGACTGTGCGGAGATCCTCCGTGGACTCCGACGACGACTGTGAAGAGATCCTCAGTGGACTGCGACGACTACGGCACTCAGCGACCCTACGTGGATCAGTGCTACAGGTCATGTGTGGTCCCGGTCCTATGTGGGCCCGATCCTGTGTGGGTCCGATCCTGTGTGGGTCAGCGCTCAGCGGTTCTGTGTGAGCCAGCGCCTACAGGTCCTGCATGGGCCCGGTCCTGTGTGGGCCCGATCCTATGTGGGTCATTGCGGGGGTTAGTTACCTATCGATCCTTCGTGGGTCCGACGACTTAGATGGATCAGTGATCATCTTTATCGTCATCCGAAGAAGTATACCTGTGTGAGCTGAATCTTGTGTTTCTCTCCTTTGTGGATTGTGTTGAGCTATCTTGTGTGGATTTACTGTTTACTCTCCTTTGTGGATTGTGTTGAGCTATCCTGTGTATATTTACTGTTTACTCTCCTTTGTGGATTGTGTTGAGCTATCCTGTGTGGATTTACTGTTTACTCTCCTTTGTGGATGGTGTTGAGCTATCCTGTGTGGGTATACGTTTTGCTTTCCTGTGTGGACTGGGTTGTGCTTGGGCTCGGACGTTGGAGTCGAATGGGAATTGATGACTTAGGTATATGTATGGGCATATACCTAAGCCGTGTCAGATGTTACTTCGTGATTGTATCTTTCCTTTGTGGATTATCCTTCATGGATTTCGGGAGACCTTCGGGGGTCTCGGGGTCCCTACTGAGTAGCTTATACTCACCCCTACACGGGCTTTGCCCGCACTACATTGTGTTGGTTGCAGACGACGGACAGCGCTGATCGTGGTGGAGGCGTGCGGAGCAGGACGGTACCTAGAGGTGGACCACTGGGCGGGACGTATTCGGAGCGGTCAGGTGGACCCGAGGAGCAGTGGAGGCTATCTGTACCCACCCTTCAGGTGGGATTTCCAGAGGACGGCTCGACGCTGCAGTTTTCCCTTTTTATTTGTTGTTTTTCTTTTCAGTTTTACTTTACAGTTGGGCTTGTATTTCCGACCCCTTTTACTTTCAACACAGCTTGTACAGTTTTTACATAGTGTTTACTTTCCTCTTGCTTACTTTGTGGTGCTTGTTTACTTTTCAAAGGCAATGCCTTCCCTTTTTGTTGGGATCTACGCCTTGGTGCTAGTCGCCAGCCCCTGGCCTATGGAAGGCGGGCTTGGGGTAGTCACGGCACGGGCCCCGAGGGCAGGTCGTGACAATCTATTTCGTTCATGAAGATCTGTGTGAATTATGGTGATCATGGATTATATGACAAGTTGATGGACGTTTTCGCAGATTCATCTCTATATTAATCTATAGAATCTATTCCATTTATATAAATGTTTATAGGTTGTTTGAGAATAATGAGGTGAGATGTCAAGAAATTCTATATTAAAAATATGGAAAGATAAATCTTGTTTGTGATATTTTTATTCCTATAAAATGATAATATATGTAAAAAACCTAGTGATACACTCTTTATCAAATATCATAACATTTTTATACATAAAAGGAAGAAGCTTCAATGATAGTTTTGTTCCTTGAATATACATTAACATTTAAAAATAAGGAACCAAACATTGTCTTGAAGATTTAATTTTTATGATGTATGAGTTATGTTGAGAAAAAGGATTAAATGGATCTAATTCACATTCCAAAATGTTTTGTTTGAAAGAGTAAAAAAATTCTGTAAAAGTAGGGTAATGAAATTACATACATTCACTAGAAGAAGAAGTTTGAGTTTAATATTGGAATAAATGAGTTTCTATTTTAAAGAGATATTCACATATTTCCTATGAAGGATAAAATGAGGAGATCAACAATGTGTCATCACAAAACAAAGGATGTAAGTGTTTCTAGTCATATTAGACCAATATTTCATTAAAATACGGTTGAAAAAATATATACAAATTGTGGGTGACCTTCCTTATACTAGTGTGTAAAAGAAAATAATGGTAGGGATCCTTGGGAGAGGTGTGAATTTTTACATAAACTATCTTGCGATGTATTGTTCCTAGGCATGGAGAAACTACAACCGTATTATATATACCACACATTATTAGGCTAAGACAATTCTCGTGCATTAACACATTAATAATGGAATTCTCATCGTATTTTCCCAATGTGGGTGAACCATGTAAAATCAATTATTTCCTCACATGAATTACATTCCTTCATATTTGCATAAAATTTTGTGAGGTGGAGTATGATTAAAGGTTAGAGATTAGTTGATCATTGTTTCTACCCACATGGGAATAAGGTCGAAAAAAAGAAAAATCAGTAAAAAGATAAAAATTGGTCACACCATGTCCTTCCTTAGGGTCCCTTAGGTACCATTAATTTTATATAAAACTGACCATAGTTATTTATTAATATTAATTACAATAAAAATTCCTACTAATAAATCTTTATCAACACTAAATTTAACAAAGTATATGAATTTAATTTAGTGATCTTAATTGAAATTTGATAACCTTAATGAATACATCAATGTAAAACGTTTTCTATTAAAATGGAATGTTTAAAACCAAGGAATAGAATGGTATAATCTATTTTTATATAATCAACAAATATTATCTAATGGTTACAAAAAAGGGGTTTATCCTTGAAAATATGTGAATAAAAATGTCTTCTTATAAGATAATTGTACTCTAATAACGATGAAATATTTATCATTGATTATTTACAAAATAGTGAATTCAATCCATAATAATTATCTCCATGATTATATTATTTTCATCATTCCATTCCCTCACATAAACTCTAAAATTCTATAAATATAATCATTTATTGAATCTCCCAATATATCCCTTTAATACTGATTAAAATACATTAATGTATAGATATGTTTTTTGTTAGAAAAAAATAATAAATCCAATAGAACACAACATTTCCAAATATAGCCATCGTGCTCATTCAAAGTAATTCATTAGTAGTCGATTTATATGGATTCCTCCTCCATGAATTTTTTTCATCAATAACAATTTTGAATCTTCTATTATTTTGTTTATTTATTCTTATTATCATCTATATTTTTGTCTATTTACTCAAAAAAATTAATAAATAATAGCATAGAAGCCTTTAAATTTGTCTTACTTATTAAATATTTAATTTCAAATTTAAAAGAAAACATTAATCAAAATTTCTATTAACTAATAATTAAATTATAATAATTTTATAAATTGAAACCTTCAATTAAAAAATATTTATATTTAAGGATGTTGGGGTGTTGAGTATGAATAGTCCTATAAAGGAATCTTAAATCCATATATTAAAAACCACATAAATATCTATTACATGATGAATCATGACTTGTTAGGGAAATATATGACTAATATTTCCTTAAATGCACCATGAACATTGAATTGACCCTTTAAATTTTAAATGATAGCACTAACAGATATATCATGACATTTTTATTAATTGTTTTTCTTCAACCTATAATATACAGCCTCAAATATCATGTTATTCACATCATTATTTCATAATGGTAAAATAGAATCTTATAACCATAACGACAACTGACCAGTATGACATGATATTTCTTGATTCTTGATTTCTTAAAAAACATTATTTAGAGACCATTTCTTCCTCTCCTATTTTCATTATGATAATTAACTATGAAATTTTCAACTTATTATATGATAATTATATCATATAACATGACCAAATATATCAAATCATGAAAGGGTATAATTACCCATTTTATACCAGTATTTCATTATACATCACAAATATAAATGGATATCACACAACCCTAATTTCTAAAAAACCATACATGTTTTTTTATAATATAGGATCCTTGAAATGGTTTCCTAACCACTAAGTACTTTTTTGTTGAAATTTTCCTCAATTTAGTTTTTAATTTTCAACACATCTCTAAATATCATTCATTAATTTAATTGTTTCATAATGAACTTCCAAAAATTATTTAATAATACAAATCACCTAGTATAAAATATGATTTATATATTGAAAATAAAATACCACACTATAATATTAGATAGGAATTTATAGTAAGTAAACATTTATTTCTAAAGAAACCATAGAATAATACACAATTATTTAATGAATAATGTAATTGAAAATTGAATTACTAAATTTTATGAATTGATATTTATGAAATAAATTTTATATCAGATTTCATTGGGTTGAAATTATAGTTGGGTAAATTTTAGATATTTTTAAGAAATAGATGATTTTTTGTGAAGAGTTAAAATAAAAAAATTTCAAATGATATAAATTATATGAATTTATAATGATATAAGAATAACTTGAATGTTTATAAAACATTTTTTTCTAGATGATGTGTATATTTATTAAGTAATGTAAAGTTTTTAAAAATATAATGTTGAACTTGTGAATCTATTTGTATCATTTTAGAAATCTATGTAATGTTCTTATTCAAATAAAAATAATATTGGGTTCTTCACTCTTAATTATGTCTTCACAAGGTTTTTTATTTTTTGGTTTTCTGAAATAAAAATAATTATCCCTTTATTTAACATGACATAATTACTTCCTTTATAATCAACATTAAATTTTTTTAAAAAATAAATTTTAGGATTAAAAAAAGAATTTGTGTAAAATTGGATTTCATTTCATTTTATGAATATATTTTAAATAATTTTTTACTGAGTATAGTAATTTAATCATATAAATTAGATTGAATATTTTGAATCATCATAATTAATATTAGGTAATAATTTTATGTTTTTTTTCATAATGAATAGTAACACATGTAAATCTTTTCACTTCATTTAACGGTAAAACAAGTTTAAAGGGATAAAAAGGGATAATGAATCAAGAAAACATAAAAAACATCATGAATTATTATTGGTTTATTTTATTTATAAATTAATCTTATCATATTCTAATTATTATGATATTGAGACATTAGACATTAGTGATGTATATATTATTTAATAAACAGCTAATTTTTTAATATTTTTCCACCCACCTCGCTTATATATGGGAACACCTCTCATCTATTTTCCACAACACATGACCACTTATATCAACCAAAACCAACCCAAATTACTTTTAAACATCCATCCTCACTTCCATAGGGTCCTGGAATAACTAAAAGACAACATTAGTAATTCATAATTAGTAATCTAAAGGATATTATCAAAAGAAGATGTTTATGTTTTTAATGATGTCTTTCGTGTTATATTCTTCCTAAACCTAATAAAAGTATTCAATCACCTAGTTAAAATAATTAAATAAATATATTAAACATAAAAAATAGTTTTTGTTTTAATGGTGCATCCATTTTATATCTTTCCCCATCCTATAAAAAATATAAACATTTCTCATGCGTACGTATAACCTTTTATCGCCACATAATGATGTAATTCATTTTCAACACCAAATTACATAGATGGTAATAAAGATGAAATTTATGGATAAATATGACACTTATGAAATAATTATGATTTGAGATATATAATATACTATCTACCTTCTTACCCATCAATGTTTTGGAGAATTATAGCATCATTCAAGCATACGTGAGGAATACCACCTCCGTGAAGCGATGTGGTTTTTTCTATTACCATCGTGCATGGTTGAAAATAAAATTTTTTATAATTAAAAATAATTGTATTCATGATATTATAAACAATTCAAAGATGATGGAACCTTTTTATAAAACCTTTAACTATTATTGATATATGGAAGTAATTTTAGTGAAACTGATCAAACTACCATATATAGTCTATATAAGTAAGAATTATTAAATAAATGGATTCCAAATAATTTTAAAATTATGATAAAATTTTAAAAAAAGTTGAAAAATTTTCTCAATAAATTGTTTAATTATTTTAATTTAATTATTCATGATGATATGTCATGTCCAGCCATACATAAGACTAAGGTAAACTTTAATTCTGCAATCTTGTCTTTACAGTTTATTTATGATTGAGATTACATTAAAATAAGTTATAATATTTTGATATTTTCAAATAAATATATATTCATATACTCTATATACCTATAAAATTAACATTATTTCCTTTCATTTTATCCTATTTGGTAATTAAGAAAAATGTCAAAGATTGTTTCAAAAAAAATTACGTTAATTCTTATTTTTGTCAGTAATATTTACTCCCCATATCCATGTTCATTATAATTTTTTCAATAATGTTTTCAAGATTAAAAAATGATTTTTTAATGTATTTTTATAATATTTTACTATATTAAAAAAAATTAAATGAATATTATTATAATTTTTAGAATGAGGTACTTTCAACCTTTTACCAGAAATGTGGAAGGAATCATTATTTTATCATTTTATAAATGAATGGGTTTTTACATAATCATAACTATTATTTTATTTTAAGCTTAATATATATGTTTCCATTTTTATTTTCAATGATAATCATATTATCAATATTCTAGAATTTTGTTTTTAAATTATTATCAAGATAAAGGGATATTTTTCTCATCATTCAAAGAAATGATCAGATATTATTTTGAGGTAATTTTCAACAATATCAACATTATTTGATGATTTTTATTATTTAATATTGAAATAATATAATGACATAAACCACTTTGTTTACTTAGATTGATTATAATTTTTTTATTTATTTTTTGGGAAAAATAATATTAGTTTATATTATTAAATTTTTTTCAATATAAATGTTTATATTCATTATGTATTTAATTTATATTCATTTAATTTATATGATAAATGAATTGGATATGGTAAGGGGTGATTGGGGACCATCATATCCCTTGATGAAATTGATTTTTTCATGAGACAAACTAGTTTTTGTTATTTGGTGTGGATCAAACTTATATATATTTGAGGTTGTATCATGAGGATTTGATATTAATTTTATGGTGTTTGGAATTTTTTATTATATCATTATGAAACCATTCATTCTTATATGGGTGATTATTTATGTTTCTATGTCATCCATGGATATATTATCATTTTATGATATTAGTGATATGGTGTATTTTATTATTACTTATGAATTCCATATTATTCATGATTTATTTATTATATGAATCACTGTGTTGTATGATTTGACTCAATGAGCATTTGATCCCGCTCATCATTTTTTTTCATTCCATATCATACCAAGATGGAATCTATGATTTATTATAGTGATATACAAGAAGAAATAATAATGTCCTCTATAATTTCATGATGTGTTTCTTATTTTTGAAAGTAATGTTGAAATCATGAATGTATCTTGACTCCAAAATCTATTAAACTAATAAAACCATTGGGATGTTATCTCTTTTATATTGTAACAATATTATAATATAACCAGCAACTCATGGTAACTGGAGTTAGGGTTTTTCAACTTGTATTAAAGGATGTTTAGTATAAACACTAGGAATTAGATTTCAGAAAACCTAAATTAGATAATGTAAACATGTGATAGTCACTAGGGAGAAGTATATATATAAGATAATATCATGAAATTTGGGTAAGTTATAGAATTTATGATTTCCTATAAATTAAATCTCTTTCTGGAAGCAAGAATTTATGTATGGTCGTGGAATAGATGTATCTATAAAATAATGATTGAGTATTAACTCAATATTCAATTGTTGCATGTTGAGTGGTCCTGAGACTACTCACTAAGTTAGAAACTCCCAGGGGATATTATTTGGTTAATTCACCGACCTTTTATGAACCAATATAATGGATTTGAAAATATTTTTATGATATTATGATATTTCAATTGATATTAATCTTATTACTTAGAGATTAAATATGCATAAATTTTCAATTTATGTTAAGTGTTACACCTGAATTAGAATTATACACCATGACTCAAAATTCATAATGTTATGAGATAATTTAGTATATAGAATTGTTTAGAAATGACATCAAGTCAAAAAACCAAAATCAATAGACATAATCTACATAGGGATTTCCCTCTTTGGTAATAAAATGATGCTCGAGCTTGAGATAAAAAAAAATTATAATGATATTAGGTAGCTAACATAGGTTTGGATAAATATTATTTTCTCTATAGAGTATCCTACTACCTAAAATCCAAAAGAAATTACATTTTTATTTATTTTTTCATAATCTCCTTTCAAATAGGGATGAGGGGGAACTATAACATGAACCATAGGCCAAGTGACACATAGCCTAATCACATTCCCTTGAAGGCCCCAAAGGCCAAAAACTACTAGAATAGTTTTCCCTCATCATATTTTTACCAACCTATATACCCAAAATAGCAGGATTTCATAACTAGCATTACCACATTCATAGGTGTAAGATTCCTGGTACTAATAGAAATTTCATACTCTCTCATACTTCCAAATCTAGAAGCCATTATAAAGTTCTCTCTTAAACACTAAATCCCCATCGGGATCTGCAATTGTGGTACCCCACAATTGTTTTTCTTCAGCCTATCACATCTAATTGGAAGCCATTGAAGATGCTCTCTGACCTACTGCCTCCATTGACATGATCATCATCACTAGGGATACTACATCCCATCATTGTATTCTTACTATTGTGGCCCGTTTCCAGACCTTCTCCTCCTCTTATCATTATATAATGATATCCAACCAACCACCATCAAGTACATTGTAGATATCTTCATTCATATTTATCTAATTGTCTCTACACCTACCAAGGACATCACCCGACCACCGAATCATTTAGAAGATGATCCTGACCATCCCGTTGAGGACCAACCACTCCAAGACATCCTCCTCTACTACTTACACAAAATTCATAATGCCCTAAATATTTTGGTTCTTCCAGTATTTCATCATTGGATATGATTCATATTTATGGGGTGCCTTTAACCACTAAGAATTGCACCAACTATATGTGTAAAAAACCTTTATCATTCAATGGTACTAACAATTAATTAGTAGTCGGGCAACTGATTATGTCACTATAGAATATATTATCACTTTGGGAATTAGTGAATGAGAGATCTTTATCATGGTATTTTATTATCTTAAGGGTGATATTGATCAGTAGTAGTCATTGTTGCATAATATTAAAGAGTCATAAGAAATATACACTATAGATTAGAATAATATCAAGGGGATATTCTTCAAAAACATATTCCAATTGAGAAATAATATGATATATATAAGAAATTAGATAATCTATGGAAAAAAGGAATGAGAACAAATTGTTAAATATAATGATTTATTTACAAATCTAGAAACTAAATCTATTGATTACGCATGTAATCCCAATAAGTAATATTTTTTTCTTCTTCGACAGGATAAAGCCTAGCCCTTAATGAGAATTGGATTCAAATTTTTTTTATATGATAACATAGTATGTTTTTATATAAACACATTTAAATAAATCTCTTTATATTCTTCCTTCTATGTGAAACAAGAAAATAAGTTGGTGGTAGGTAACTCTAAAAAATGAGATATGGAAAATATGAAGAAGGTAAGGATAGAATTCCCATCTTGTAATAATTATGGAAAGAAAAAACATGGAAATGATTGGTAGTAATGGGATATTTCTTCAAGAATGGAGATAAATTATATAAGGCATATTATTATAAGAGCAATAAAGAATATTTCAATGTCTAATTCTTAAAAAATAATGAGATAGAGGGATATTCAAATGAATTCCCCAAGCATCATGGTAATATTTCTAAGAAAATACCAAGGGTTTGATGTTATGCTTATGATATCATTACAACTATGTTTTATGTTCCTAACTACCATAACTTACTAAGAACATAAATTACTAATAAATATCTATCAAATTTGAATATGTGAATAAATTGTCATGAAAATAAAATTACCAATACTATAAATTACTATGTTTATGTGATCACTACACATGTGGTCCATGCCTTACAGTTTAAAAAATATAATAAATTACCAATACATATACTTTCATTATGTATTTTCATTAAAATTTACACTTTTAGAGGGTATAATAATAATTCCATCAATATAATTATAAACAATTCCATTCATGTGATATTTGATAACCATCATATGATCCATGTTTCCTTTCATGTGGTAATTGCATCCACAATTTGGAATCCAAACTCAACCTCAATCGATTTTTATTAAAAAAATCCCACAACTACATCCATACCAAACCATTTTTAATTGATATAATTTTATTGTTTGACATCTTTTGGACGTTTTTAAACATGTTCTGCCTATGTAATATATGGATATTCCATATTCTATAAAGTAATAATCATATTTTGTATTTTATATTTCTTAATGACTCCTTGGGAAATATATTACAATAAATTTAAGGATCTTATTGTATACTCTTTGAAATATTTAATGAGAAATTCATTTATTCTTTTATATAACGTTCATCCATTATGTAATATGAACATGATATTTCATGTATATATGGACGGTAATTTTGAGATTCTTTTAATGATACTTCCAATATAATTGATTTATCCTTTACTCAATTATTATATTTTCTCCATTGCACATAATATTTTAATAAAAAATATTTTATAATAATCTATAAAAACCTAATATAATATAGGTATGGAATTTTTCAATAATGTGACTTGGCTGATAACAATTTTCACACACATCATTTAACACATTAAAATTACTCTTTATTTGAATCCTTTTATTTTTAGTTTCTCTATAAAAATATGTTCTTAAAATGTATTTTATCTTCCCTTATTTTTTTAAATTAAAATATATTATACATTCTTAAAATATATCATATTAAACTAATAATTCCTCTCATATACCCATAACCATAAGAATAATGGAAATTTTCTTGAAAAATGACATTTTTTCCAAACTATAGATCTTTATATCTTTAATATTTATAACTATTAATATTTTATAAATTTTGAATATAAAAACTATTTCCTTAAAATATTCCAAGACTAATATTTTTTAAAAAAAATCTTTCATTTGAATTTTATTATATTTTAAATTCTCTATTTATATATTTTTCAAAATTCTAGAATCCAATATTGGGGAGTCATCCACTATCTTATTAAATAATAACATATATTATTATTTATTCCTTGTAACATTATGATATTATTAATAATTTTAATGAATTAATTTAAGATAAGAATAATAATAAATATTATTGGATGTTTCCAAATATTTCTCACTTACCTTTGAAATTTCACTAACATCTCACATGTATTTCTCAAAATCAAACATGAAATTTTATAATTGATCCCTATCCTCAAATGTTTTTTATAACAATCATAAATTTTTATTTATTCTTTATTTTATTTTATCCTTTAGTACATAATTATTATTCTTCTTTTAAGAACATGGGATATTCTAACGCAAAATTTCTTTCACCAGCTACAACACCCTTACAACTTGAAATTTCTCAACATTGTCTTATATTTTATATACCTTTAAAAATTATTATTATTATTCTCCAATTTTTTGATTTTACCTAAAATTCACTTTAATTTTCCTTTAACATAAATTATAGGTTTATTTATTTATCCCAAATCTTACTAGATAAATCTAATTTATTGGAAAAAAAATCACCAAGATCGTTAAGTGTTAAAAAACCTTTCATTCATTTTCATCAAAATCTTCAACCTCCATCAATCAAAAATATTATTGTTTTTATTTTATTAATAAATTTTACAATTATTAATGACCCATTATCTTATTCAAATTCTAATTCCACTAGGATAGTTTTTTTAATAAAATTTACAATATATTTAAAAAATAATAATTCAATGTTATTTTACTAATATATTTACCATTTACCTTTCAAAAAATTTATGAGACATCTGATATGTACTTTTTAAAAATAATATCATTATATTTATTTGGATATTAATTTTTATCATCTTATTTGGTTTTATTTATAGTATTTCAATTATTATATGATTTAAAATAAAACTACTTATCCCCCATATATATCTTAACAATTAAAGATTTATTCCACATCTCATAAGTGAGAAGTAATCTATCCAAGTAATCTATTGGAAATTAATTTAAATTTTAGAGATAAAACTTTAGAAATAAATATTTCAAGTAAAAATTAATTAAAATTCTTGATAATTTTTAATATTGTTGTGTTATTTTTAAAACAACTTATAGATACCATGATTTTATTCACTTTAGTAAGAAAATATTACATAATTTTTCCTTAAAAATAAGGGATGATTTTTAAATTGGTAACCCTAGATATTAATTGATTCTTATATAACTATAACATTATATTCTTGTGTATTACAAAACTATTCCAAAATTTCATTCTGTATTTTTATCCTTATAACCTCTATGAATTAATTTTCAAATATTTTGGGGAAGATAGTATTCCTTTTATAATAATAAATATCAATGTTCATATTATTAACTAGACTATTCACAAAATGTTCCAAAATATAAATAACCACTAAATTATATTTCTACAATATCTATTGCAAATAAGATTATGTGTGGTAACATTATATCTATATAGGATTTATAATTTTTACTTGAAAATGATAAATTTATTTATATTTAATTAATTAATAAGATAGATTATGGATATATGAATTAATATATAAACTTATTATTTAAATGAAAATATAAATTAACACCTTGAAAACTAAATACCATAAATTTATTTGAAAGAAAACCCAGAAACCATGGAGGAACCAATTTGATCAACACTAAAAACAGTTTTATTGAGATCTCACATAAATTCATTAAGAATATGTGAATTTATTAATGTATATATTTTATAATTTATATTACAACGATATGAGTTTTTTTTATAATATATTTGAAAGAATATATGTAGAAATGAGCCAAGGTAATAGTAGAGGAGAAGATCACCTTATTATGGGTATTATAATATACATGTTTCCAATGTAAAGGTATTAGATTACATTTTTAACCCAAGTAAGATAAATATTGTAGAGAAAAACTATTTCATAATGGTAGAGTTTCATACCCTTGACAAAAATAATGGTCCCAAATTTCCTCCTTGGCCTATGTAAAGAGGCATAGGAAAATAATGAGATACACAAGTGTTAGTATGAATCATCTGTAAAATAAGTAAGAAAATCCAATTGCCTTCATAAAGGTAAGGAATTATATAGAGGATACCTAAAGTTAACTCAATACATGCATAAACTATTTTTTTTGTTGCGTAATGGTATCTCGGAATCCAATGACCTGAATATAGGTAATCCATTTAGTGTGTTGTCTGTATAAGGAAAACATAAAACTATAAAAGAGTTATTACTAATGAATCAAGTTATATAAATATCATTATGAACCTAAAAAATGTTGAAAATGAAAATCTATAAGTTTCATAAATTAATGTTTAAGAACATATTGGATCCAATTAAGGGTAAATAAAAACTCATGTAAGGGTAATAACAGTGCCTTTATATGTGTAAGGGTCATCCTCCTATCTTTAACTCCATTAGTTGGATCTACATGCATGACTAATTTCTATTGATTTTGAATTTACCAATCTACATCCATAAAAGGATATAACACCATGTGAATTTCAAATAAATATTCAAAACATGAAATAGGAAGTTTTGATTAGGAAATAGAGTCAAAGATATTACCATAATGAATGGAGAGACTATTATTTTTCTAGTTGATTAGAACAAATCCCCAAATAAAAAAATAAAGAGCACCACATTGTTTCAATATGTATAGTGGTCTGGAAGAATACTTATATAAAACATGGGATCCCACAATGTGTGTCGATCTAGACATGGTGGACTCATGAATGGTGAGCCAATAGTGGACATGCTAAACTGTAGTGACTACATCAAAGTTATTTTGAAGGACATGTTTATCATCATGATTTTTTTGGCATAAAATGATAACCCTTACTAAGTAGTGGTGATAGGAAGAAAGGTATTTTTGATGGTGTTTTTATAGAGAATCATTGAACCAGATATATAAATTATAGCTATGTCATGGTTATGTTGAGACAGAAAATATATGATTCTAGCGAATATCGGATGATGAATGCATCATCTATAAATTCATTAAATGTCATGGATGAACATAAAACCATGATTTGGGGGATTTAAAGGACGTTTAAAATATTTAGCAGTGGTTTATGTTATAATAATTAACACGTTTAAAATATAGATAATTAATCTAGGAAATAATTTTATCTGTGGAATCTTATGATTATTGTAAATAGAATTGATTTTATTTGAAGATAATAGTGGTTTTCTCAAACCAGTTTCCAAATATATTTATGGAATGAATTTTATTTAAATAAATTTTTATAGTTTTCAAGAGAATAATGAAGATATATGTCTGGGAATTATATATTAAAAAATGGAAATTGAAATCTTACAAGAGATATTTTTATTTCTATTAAAGAGGAATCAATGGAGAATAATAAGTGAGATCCTCTATAGTAAACATCAATATATATACATATATAAAATAATGAGACACATAAAAAAATTCATTCAAAAGAGATATATTATCATCCATGGAGAAGGAAACAAATATCATAAATATTTAATTTCCAGAAAGAATAAGGTGTCAATATGAGAAGAAATCATTATGGGAGTTACTATTGACCACCACATCGGGAAGGTGAAAGAAAGAGTTATTGCAGATATTCATTGGAAAAATGGTTTTACTATCGTATTTTACAAAAAAGAGTTATTTTTGGAGAGATATTCAAAGATTACCTATAATAGAATATAAGAGGATATAAATAGTACATCTACCAAAAAAGGATGTAAGTGTTTAAAATCCCATTAGACTAAAAACAATTCTACCATGGTAGACCTAAAAGTCTATAAACTACATGCGACGTTCCCCAGAGCAGTGTGTGAAGGATAAGGGTAGTGATCTTTATGAGAGGAGTACCAATACCCTTAAACTATCATGTGGGTTAATTGGCCTATTAATGGAGTGATGAAAATGTTTTTTATCTGATACACCAAATTTATACCCATATACTTTTGTTTGTCAAAACATTTCCAATAACATGATCCATGGATTATCTTATTGTTGGTGAACCAATTAAAAACCAATGTATCCCAAAATGGATTATAATACTTTATATTTTATTACTGTTGTTGAGATAGAGTACAAGGGAAGGTTATATATCAGTTTACCATAGTTCTTACCAACATTGGAACAATATCAAAATAAATAAAAATCTGAATATCAAAAATCTTTTTTAAGCACACCCTAATTCACCACCTCACTCAAGCTACCATAAGGATCTAACAATTGGTATCTGATCCTTAGGTTTTGATTATGTGTTCAACCTATACAGTGTTCTATATTTATTTATAAATTAGATTCAATGATAAAACCACCATTAATTAATTGTATAAATGTTTTAAACTAGAAAAATTTCCTCATGAAATTCATGGAAAATTCTCTTGGAGTCTCTCAGGAAGTATTTCAATATAGAATTGTTTTATTGAGTTGGAAGGGAATTATTTTCAAAATAGAAAAATATAATTAGGTTATTGATACTTTTACTATTAAGGAATTAACATATGATCAAATATAATATAATTAAAGAAGGTGTAACACTTTATCTTATTCAGGGATATATTGAAAATAATGAAAGTGTTTCATAGAAAGGAATCCTTGGTGAAGGAAGGAAATAAATAATACCAATATAAGAATCCAATTGAAAAATTATTTATATAAAAAGAAAAAATAATAAGAATAAGTTCACTAATAGGATAAGCTCTCTAATTGTGGAAAATAATTTGAAATCACATATTATTTCTAATTCTAATCCTTTGTTTATGGAAACCAAGGAATTATAAAACTTGGTCTCTCTTATATATTTAATAAAGAAATTATAATTTAGAGAATAAGTGGAAAAAATATCAAATCATAAATATAGAGACCATTCATGAAGCTACAAATAAGATTTTTAAGCCCTATAAGATGAGTGGGGTAAAATTAATTTCATGTATGAAGTATATTTTGTATGTGTAGTGAATTATTCTATTGAAACTAGAGGATTAAAATAAAGAAGGTGGACCTAAATTTTGACATAAATAAAATTAGAGTTAAAATGATGGAAAAAAGATACATATTTAAAGATATTTATTAAGTGATTATAAATTATATGGAAATATATAATGAATTAAATGAAAGAATCATTAAAATTATAACACAAATTAAAGAATTAATATAGTTTTTAATGGATGATTATTAAATTAAGACACAAATGTATACAAAAAGGAAGAATAAAGTAGATGAAATCATATTGATTTATGAGAATATTAAAGCTTTAAATTAAATGTACAAGACCCATCACATGGAATACTTCTTGAGAATAGTTTTAAGAATTTCCAAATATAAAATTTGGATACAAAAGGGAAATTATAGATTTGGAATCTAGAAGAAAACATAATTTCTATAAAAAATATGCAACAAATGATCCAAAAAAGGGATCATCAAATATGAAAAATTGGTTAATCACTATATCCCTCATAAAAAGAAAGAAAATTATAATGTTTGAATAATAATGATACTTCTCTAAATATGAGGAAAATGGATGAGATTATAAAGAAGTATCTATTAAGAAATTTATATTTCGTAGATGACACTCATGATCATCATGAGAGAGGCATGGCTTAGTGGGATAAAAACACACTCTTATTAAAGATTTTAATACCATTGGAATTGTATTATGATGGAGGAGGAATCCAAAATAAATATCCACAAATGTTTCATCAATATAATTGAATTACACAAGAGGATTCGGTTCTACCATTATCGAAAATTCTATTCCAATGGAGAAGAATATTTCTCTCATTCAAGAAAAAATGTGTGTAGTATATTTAACATAAAAAAGTATCCATGGAAGAGGGTAAAAGAAAATTGAAAAGAGATATATTTAAGATGAATAAGTTCTTAAATAAGTAACTATATTATTGTCATTAAGTGTTACTAAAATAAAATGGAAATATAAAAGATAAATGGTTAGTCCTATCTGACAAGAACCATTCTACATCCCAAGGAAATATGAGATTTATATCTCCCAATATTATTTAAATACTTATAATTTTTTTAAACTGTATATAATTTATGGGTAGACACAATCCTGGGGGAATGAGTGCTCAAAATCACATGATATTAAGTTGATATTTGATCGAATTTCAGGATGAAAAATATATATTAAATGTGGTTTTGGGGGTATTTTAGGTCCAGTTTTATATCAATCCAAATAAATTATATAACACTATATTTTGTTATAAATTTTATAAATAAATGGACTAATTTTGATGAAGTATTATACCTAAAAAATCTAAAGCAATATGTTACACCAAGAAAAATTTATATTACATCAATTAAAGTCAAGAAAAAAGAATTGTTTGGACCATAATGCTAGTAAAAAAGAAAGTTTGGATGAAGCTACATCATTGGAATTCAAAACCTTTTTATGTTTTATAAAAATTTGAATACGATGATATTTTTTAGGATTCCAAATACAACTTTTCCAGAATTTTTTTCCAAAAAAGCGATATCACCAAATTGAGAAGTAATTATTATTGTTATGAATTGAAGGCTCTGGGGGAGTTGATGATGAGTTTTTAATGTTTTTCAATCTCATATTTAGATGAAGTATCATGTGAGATTTTTTATGAAATGTATTTTTATAATGACCATAGATTAATACATGTATACATTACATTTTTTAGAATATTTAATACATTACACAAGAACATGTCAAAATTCTATATTAGTTTAGTGCCTTTTGAAACTTTGAAACATAAACAATTGGTTCATAAAACATTGAAATCATCTCCCACTTATTCCATAAAAACTAGAACCTGAATATAAATAGCATACATAATACCTTTAATCATATCCAGTGAAAATAAATATAAGAAAAGGGTGAGACAAGATGCTCAGTAATAGTAACCAGGGAGATATCAATCATAACATGAGAATAGGGGCATAGGAATATGAACATAAAATTTTAAAATTATACCCCATATATCAAAGGTCATAATATTGATTCATGGAATAAATCATAGAATTTCATAACACATGAATCATAAAATAATTAAAGAATATAATCCATTACATCGTAATATTAACATGAAACATCAAATTTTGGAATATACAAAAACTTATAACAATTTGAACATGAATAAATAGAAAAAACAATCACTCATTAAGTTAAGTACATAAATCCATGCCCTTATATAAAAACTTATGGACATGAAATCAGGTCCATACATAACATTATAGACATAAATTTTAGGTTCATGCCTAGAATTGTGAATAAGGAATCATGTTCACACATAACATATTTACAACATGAGTTATTCATCATTTACCAATGCATTTCGCAGAGATATAGGTCCCACTTGTCAAAAAAACAAAATCATACATATTTGTTCCACAAGATCATAAAAAAATCATCTTAGAATTCAGTTAAATAAATGAGTTTCATAAACATTTCATCATAATAGGAATCATGAAAAATAAATGGGTTTCAAAAAAATCATTCGATCACAAACATAAACCAACTATAATCAGAATAATGATAATATCGTGGAATTATATCCCCAAAAATTCAAATGTAACATCAAATGATGTTATCTTTAAAGGAAGATTATTTTCAATAATTACTTGAAATAATAATTGAATAGCATTTCTGGTTTAAAATTATCTCTTTTTAAAGATCCATGAAATTATAAAATGAACAATATTATTTGAAAATAATATTTTAGGGTTGTAAAGTAATAATCATGTAATAAAGGTGTCATTATGGGAGAAATTCATTTCATTTCTCTGATGATAATAAAAAATTTCATTCAAACTTTTTTATAAAAAATCATAAAATACATTTTTGGAAAATGACATTAAGATTCCTTCTAAAAAATTTAATAAAAAGTTAAAAAATGACTAAAAATGAATAAAAATAATTTAATAATATTAAAAACTTTTTAAAATCATTTTATAAAATAAGAATATGGAAGAGAAGTATTTTCCAGCAGATACTTAAACTTAAAAAATCTTGAATAGTAATGAGATTGGGGAATAAACCCTTTTTACTTTATAATTAGTCGAATAATATTCCCCATGTAATAAATAAAATAATATGGATATATTAATCCCATAATTTTATGGATAATAATAATAATATACATTCATGGGAATTATATAAACCGCCCAAAGGAGACAAGTAGGGTATAAGGCTTGTGTCCCATAGAAATAAAAGTGAGACAGAAATCCATTACCTTAAGTGTTGACATCCTTTATACATATTAAAAACTATTGTATAATTAATATATGTTTATTATAAATATTATATATAACCCTATTCATATATATAATACCGAATATTATTTACTTATTACTTTATATTACTCTATTATTAATGATTCCATGTTAAAGTTATGTTTTAGGTAATAATATCTTAGTTTGACTTGTTATTATTATTCCTATTATATAATGATTTAATTATCTGAAAAATTATAATAATGATATAAATATCATATATATACATAAAATGTGTATTTATGGTGTTTCATTAATGTTTGAGATAGAAAATAAAATACATCGTTCATGGAGACGATAGATCATATTTATGCATTAATATTGTTTTAATTTCATTTTAGAATTAAAAGAAAGAAAATAATATGATATATTATCATTAAAAAATAATATTCATGTATTATATTTCATATAATTTTATCAAAAACATCCACAATAAATTCCATGTAAATGGTGAGAGAATCACATCGCTTCGCGAAGAAGTAGTTTGTTGTAACACAGACGATGATACTTTACTTCCACACAATGTAAAGCATAAAGGTATGCATGATATAAGTATTAAAAATCATAATGAAATCATAAAAATATTATATATCATATATAAAATATAAATGTATCATTATTACCCATGTTTAAATGTGTTAATGGAAGAACAAATTACATCATTTCGAGAAGGGGTAGTTCATTGTACATGCGAATAGTGATTTAGTATCCCATTTTATAGAAGTGTGTGAAGATATAGGTCATAGACTAAAAATAAAAAACATATAAGTATATTTAATATATTTATTTTAGTATATTAACTTGATATAAAAGTAATTAAATGGGTTTATGGGATAAATAAAAGAAAAATATGTGTGGATGAATGTTAACTCTTCTTCGAGTATGTCCTTTTGGTTTGCACGAAAGGACTTCCTTAGTTGGCTTTTAGACCAATTTAATTCTTAGATGATGAAGGTATAAATTTTGGGAGGATATTTGGAAATTATTTTTTGGAACAATATAGGTTTTTAATTATGTTGAAAATAGAAGAATATGTAACCCTTTATAAGAGTGGGAAGGGGCATACTTCAAATTTCTCAAAATAATAAGTTAGTATAAATTCCTTTTCTATTATAAATATCTCCAAACTAATTTATTTCGAATATAGGGATTTTATTGGTATAAATTAATTCACCCAATAAAAATTATACATATTTTTACTATTTTTTAACCCTTGTCGTTCGGCATTAACGCATATTTATGCCCTATAATTCTTAACGTGACAACATGGATTTTTAATCTTTAAGGGTTAATATAGTTGCTATAAAATGTTAGAATACCCATAAATGGATTAAAAATTAAATTTTAAACCATATTCAAATACTTTTTCTTATTTTACGTTTTTTTAGAATTTTAAATCATCTAATAAAGTATTATTTTTTCTAAAATATCGTTAATGTGAATTTTAACACTATATATTACATTAAGTTTTAAAAATACTAAAAAACTGGATATCTTCAAAAAACTAATTTAATACATCCATTATATGTCATGGTAATATATAAAATTCATGTATGACATTAATTATATAAAATTATATTTTTTTAATATTTTGAATATCATTTATTTTTTATTTACATTAGTAAAATAATTCTTGCATCACAGTTCTCCAAACATTTAAAGTTATAATTTTTTTATTAAATAGTTAAAATAAGTTTACATTATTATGTTAAAAAATTTATATTTCAAAATACTATTTATGGTCAAATATATCCTATGGATGACCACATACAAAAAAATTTATTCTTATTAAAAACATTAGTGTGAAAAGTTTGACTTTTCTTAAAATAAAATACAAAATGGGATTAAAGTCATCTGTGTGGCTCAAAGATGTCATAAATTATGAAAAAGGTTTATTTTGGTCTAAAATAACTCATAAAATAATCTTAGGACAAGGTTTAGGAAAATTTTATAATATTTAGAATTGTTTTCCCCTAATTACCCGATTTACCCTTAACAGTTGTAATAAAATATCTATCTTAATTATTTATATTTTACAAAATCAAAAGAGAAATATTTAATAGGTTTGGTATTTATTATTCCAAATATGGAATAAATTTTTAAAAAATAATAACTCAAAATTGGAAAAAAATTAATTATAAATTTATCCCATTGAAGGGTCGAGAAAGACTGTCTTTAATGTGGAAACGTTCAAAAGTGGAATTTTTATTTTACCCAAATATAATATAAAAATGAGTAAATTGAAAAAAATTATATTAATATATGTATAAATAATATCTATTTAATTTTAAAGTAATTTAAAATATAAATTTACATGATATATTATTTATATGAATTGTAATTTTCAATTAAAATGCTTTATTTTTCACTATTCATCAAAAATCAAACATATTAGAAAAATATCAAATACTCAATCAAAGTAAATTTTGATATTATTATTTAAAAAAAATTAGTATATTTAATAAAATAAAATTCATAAATCTATAAAAATTAATTTTTAAAATAAGTCTTCCATTAAAATGTGTCAAATTTTCTTTTTAGAAAAATACAGTTTTAAGCGTAAAATTGGATTTATTTTTATATCATATATAGAAAACACATATTATGAATGTTAAATATTAGATTTAATATTATATATATATAATATTTTTCAATAAGGGTGATGATAATATTTTTTTGTATAAAAAAATAGTGCACATTAAAATACTTTTTTACAAAAATATATCCTTATTTTCTTAAATGATTTTTATTTTCATTTATAATTAATCGGTCACCAAATAATTAAGTAATTATACATGTGTAAAACATATTTTTATAATTTAGTTAATCATTTTCATACAAACCAATCAATATACTATATTATAATAGTCTTATATAAATAATTATAATAATAATATGTTGTTCTGTAGAGACATAGTGTTGCGTGTAATGCATGCTAATCCAATATTGCATGTAACAAAAACATAATTTTTTAGAGTATAATAAAGTATGAAATTTTTTTATCATGAAATTTAATAAATAAAATATATTTAATTTTTTATAAAAAATAGTTTATAAATTCTCGGTGTGTTATATTCTACCCCCCTTACAATTAATTTTTTCCTAAAACTTTTTCACTATAATACAAACAACTGAGGATTATTATATATCGTAATATCCTAATGGTATCATATAGATTCTTAAAAATAGTTTATTCTAAATAATAATTTGATTGTTTTAGTATTCTTTTTCATATAATTTCTTTTTATGATCCCTAATTTCTACTAGTTGTTTCTAATAAGAAAGATCATGCTCCAGCAGTATGAAATTTAGATTAAGTACATGTGAAGTGTATGGTATATACTTACTTAAGAGAGATACATGGAACACATCATGAACTTGAGAGAGGTTTGGTGAAAGCACCAATAAATATTTACTCATATTGATATGATAATTAATTAAAAAAATTCTAACATTTCAATTCGAAATTTTAAATTAAAAATAAAAGGTAGACATTTAAAAATTTATTTGTGGCAAACATAAATTGTAAAAAGTGTCAATCAAAATTATATTAAAAATATGTAAAGTAAAATGTGGATATCACCAAAAAAACTAGTATTCCAACTAGAATAACACTTGTTGAAATTGAAAAATAGATATGGAATAGATTTCTAACAATCAGGTTCTGAGAGAAAATGATAGAGAATATAGTCATTAAAAGGTTAATGACCACAAAACCATAGAACAAATAGGTATGAAAACTATTAATCGATGAAATCATAAATGATTATAATTGGATAAAATATTATTTCATAAATCATATGATATGATATAATTACTTGATTTAATATCATAAGTACAATATCACTCTTCGGTTGTGTCTTTATCAATTTACGATTCATCTCTTGCTCCATGAAATGAGGATGAAATTAAAATTCCGTCAGAACTAGTGGACTATATGTTCCATGATGTGATTTAATGTCATTAATTCTACTTCCATTTATCATCAAAAAAAATTTATTATTAAAGGATATCCAATACTCATTAATATTCATATAGTTAAGTAAATCATTAATCACTAAAAAATAATCCAAAATCCAAATTAAAAAAAAATTCAGAAATGGTTACCCATATGAACCTTCAAAAAGTTTAAAAACCAAATCATCCAAAAGAAGGCCATTGAATTTCCAAAATCAACATAGTATTTAACTCCCAAGATTTGTTACATATCTCTTAATTATTACACACTAATAATGTAAAGACTATTGTCTATTATTCTCTTAAAACATAGTTATAACATGCATTACCACAAAACTATAGTGAAAACATGAATTCTTCAAAAAATTAAATCTTTCTTTATACCATTAATCAAAAAATAATTATATAAACTCAATTCCTAAAAGCATAAACAACGTTTTAATCATATTAATAACATGTTCCAAGATCATCAATACTATCACATTTAATTTATCAAAATTAAACATTTATTTACCTCATTATCCCAAACTTATGCACATATTAAGGTTTGTCCTTACATTAATCATATATTCTCTACTAACACAACCTAAATCACTTTTCATGGTTACCATTACCATTCACCACTTGATTTCAAATACATAAGGAGAAACTAAAGTTTACCAATCATTATATTTCTCTATACTCCATAATACCATAAAAGTACCTCGATAACATTATTACATAATCCAAATACAGAAATACTTTAATACTTCCACTTAAATGATTGACATGGGATTGATCCTTCCTTTTTATATAAGTTATTATTAGGATAGGGAATTGTGTTGGAAGATACCCATGTTTCCCATAGATAATACATTGAACTCCTCAATAATTCACCACTCAATGACATTTTTTCCACATAGTTCACTTATTCCCTTCCATTTTAGATATTACACATTTTCATTATTCCCAAATTGTTGACCTATAGGGGGATTAATCTTATTTCTTCAATTTTAATGAAATTTTATAAAATTCCATTTTACCCTTATTCAATGTTTTATATATATCACTTAATATCATATTGTTAATCATGTCGTGAAAGTTAATTAGGCATAACCCAAACTATAATGCCCTGACCTCAGTTACCCAGAGTCGGTGCATTATTACATAACATTGGCATGATCACAAGAAAGATCAAAACTCGAAAGTCCGATTGGTTTAGTATCCTTTCAAACACTAGATATATTCATAAAGTTTAACATTACATCATAAAGCGAAAAACTACTACAACAACATATTGCCTCCATAGTCCACACTATTATCCCCTCATAATATCCATGCAGGTCATTCATAATTTACTTCTTCACATCCTGGGAAAAATAAAACATAGAAAAGGGGTGAGCTCAAATGCTCAGTAAGGATAACAATATAGCGGAAACTTTCATAAATAAGAATAACCATTTAAGTCAGTGTATAACTAAAACAAAAGCCTTTTAAACATGAACTTCAACATAGTATGGAAAAAATAAAATGAAATAATGTCATTTACTTATTCACATGAATATTCTACTAATCGAATAATCACATGCAATATCAATAACCACTTTCATAATGATGGAATGCATAATGCCAGAATATCATAACCACATAGCCAAGGCCTCATGCCAAGACTAGAAATAAGTTTTTGACAAGGCCTTATGCCAAGACACAAGTTTGTCTCATGAGACCTACCGATGCATTGAGGAGCTATAGCGGGCTCCACCCATCACATATTAAGTCCAATGCATTCCCATATGAAAAGGTTTAAACATAACATAGACATTCGTATTAAAACTAGCATAAGAAATGTAAATACTTCATCCAATAACCATGAATGGTATAAAAATAACACATCCATAGTCAAACATATCACAAAACCTTCAATACAATACAGAAGTTTTGTATCATAATAAATCAACTTCAAATAAGCATAAAATCCATCAAAGGATGTTGACATAGATGAAATCAAAACTTTTTTTGGATAAATATATATTTTTATTTTGAAATCATTTAAGAGTCATATATTTCTAAAACAAAACATTTTCTTTGAAAATATTCTTATAATACTTTAAGGGAATCATCGAAGATTTTATAATGGCGGAAAATAGCAACACCCGCCGTATAAGTTAAAAAAACATTCTTACCTTAATTCTGTAAAAAAGATTAAAAGAAGCACCTTGTTTGGAAACCGATGGGAATATTCCTTTATAAACCACTTATAAAAGTCAAAAAGGGTATAAATTACTTTAACCCATATTCTAGTAAATAGAAAAAATGTTTTGAAATACATTTTTAAGAAACATGGATGTGGATGATAAAGAGATCCCAGTATATTATTACGTATAAACAACCTCAGATAATGACGAGATTGTGAAATAAACCCTTACCTTGTACTTTTCCTTGGTTGGGGGTAGGTTAACATCCTGTATAATGTTGAAATAATTGTTATTAAATTATACAATAATTATATACACTAATATGATATCATATATGATCTTTTAACATTGATTTGTTAATAATATCTTATTATTATCGTTGTTTCGGGTGTTAACTTACTCGTTTTATTTTATATGTTTTGTTACGTAAGCCATTTTTTTCAGGGTTAGGTTGTATCTTAATAATATCCAGAATGATATCAAGTCCTAATATACTATTATTAATCATTAAATGAGAATTATACTTGAATGGATACGATGGAGAATGAATCTTATCACGTTCGTGGAGACGGTAGTCCGTACGTACGCACGAGCGACAATATCATTCTTTTTATATTAAAATAATATATAATTGGATGGTATATCATATATACAGAATCATTGTCATGTTATATTTATTATTTACATGAATTACACATCATTATTATACCCATCCAAATAATAATTTATTGAATAACAATTACACCATGACGTGGAGACGGTAAGCCATACGTACGCACGTATGGTGACATGTCATTCAAAGGATGGATATAATACTGAATATTGTTGTAACATATTTATAATAATATTATAGTATATATGAGATACTGGATTCATTATTTTAGAATGGTAATAACAAAGAAAGAAGAAGTGGAAGAAGAAATGAATTTGAAAAAGGGTGGTGAAAACATTACCTCTTCTTCAGGTTCTTCCTTTTGATTTGATCAAAAGGGATCCTTAAGTTGGATTTCTGACTAAAGTAAGGCCTCTATGAAGAATCGAGGGAAGTTGAGAGAGTATTTGTGCAGATTTTGGCTGAGCGAAAAGGATTTGAAGGTGTGAGCTAATGAGAAGGGGGGAGTTCCCTTTTATAAGAGGGGTGAGGGGCACCTTTGGAAAAGCTTGAAATATTATTTTATAATAAATTCATATTCGGTTTCTAATGGCTAAAAAGTGGATTATTTAAATTTTAAGGTAGGGATGGGTCTAAATCCACTCAACCAATAGAATTTAGATAGGTTTGGGTCATTATATTAACCTTATCTTTTAGTTTTAACTCTTAGTTAATTAGTTTGACACTTACCATGTCACTTTGTATTTTTATATTATATAGTTCATAAACATACTATATACCTCCAATAGACCCCCAAGTGGTCCACTAATGATACACCTATCATGATATAAGTATCTTGGCCGAACCTCAGATTTTTAGGAATTTAATATCAATTAATAATATAATACTTGTTTTAAAAACGCTTTTATGTCAATTTTGACACTACTCAATAATTGATTTTTGTAAAAATCATAACAGAATGATTAGTTCAAAAAAATTCCATTACATCAATCCTAATATGTTACATTATCCTAGAAAAGTATTTTAATTCATTAAAAGTCTCAAATTATATTTATTTTGGGTATTTATAATATTAATTAATTTAATTTTTCACTATTATGGTAATTACTTCATCATCATTGTGTCATAAATAAATTAACTTATTTAATGTCTAAAAATAATAAATAAAATATCATTATGTAGTAAATCGTTTTAGATTTCTAATGAATATTTATAGTCGAAAATCCCACATATATAACCTTATGTAAAAATTGTTTTTCTAAAAGATATATGCTTGTGTCATTTTTGTATTCATTTTAACTTAATTAAAATAAAGTCTCCCTATCACTTACAAATGGCACCATGGGGTCCCAAAATCGACCCAAATATTCCCATGGTCGAACATGTATCAACCAATAAGGTTAGGACACGTTTTAGGGTAATTATAATATTATTGTTTAACCCTTATTTACCGGATTTACCCTTTAACCATGGTAAATAAAATATTTACCGAAGTAAATATTCAAAATGTCTAAAAATAAAAGTTACCTATTTACGCAATTTTAACATCCTGATTTGAAATATTGAATCTATTTTTCCAAATTCAAAACACATAAGTGGCAGAAATTAATTTAAAATTAATTCCCGCTGTCAAAAAAATGTGTTTTTAAGATATAATAACTATCAAAAGATTGATACTTGTTTATGTTCGATTTGATTTTGAAATTATGTTCAAATACCAACATTGTATTAAATGGTAAAAATATATTCTAAATATACTTTAAAACCACTCAAATTCAGAATTTATCACTATTAATTATTTTGATTAAAAAAGTTGTTTTTAATTAAAATTTAGTAATTTTCACTATTCATCAAAATATTAAAGTTATCCGAAAAGTACCAAAATTTCAACTTAGGCTAAATTCGATACTCTGAATCCAAAAATGAAGTCCATATTGAGAGATAAAATTTCTAAAATTTTAAAAATTAGGTACTACTATTCATAACGGCTAGTTTCATCAGTTGTGGTGTATGTTAGAACTCGATGTTGCGTACAACACACGCTATTGCATTATTCAAAGAGAAGCATACCGTAGAAGCTTGGGGTGTTACATTCTCCCATCCTTCAAATAATTTCATCCTTGAAATTTCTATAATACTACTGCATGAAATGACTCTGGGGGTTCTTCATCATAAGTTCCTCAGGTTCCCACGTTGCCTCTTCCATCTTATGGTTTCTCCACAAGACTTTTACCAGATGCGTCGTCCGGTTTCTCAGTACTTGTTCTCTCATATCAAGAATCTTGATGGTCTCTTTTCAATAAGATAGATCGGGTTCCAGTTCTAATTCTTCATAGGTGAGTACATGCGTTGGGTCAGGCATGTATTTTCTCAATAGAGATACGTGGAACACATCATGAACTTTGGAGAGACTTGGCGGCATTACCAATAGGTAAGCTACAGCCCCAATTCGTTCTAGAATTTCGAAAGGTATGATATACCTGGGATTCAATTTACCTTTCTTACCAAAACGTATGACTCCTTTCCATGGAGATACCTTCAGTAAAACATGATCAACGACTTGAAATTCCAAATCCTTCCTTCGATTATCGGCATAGATCTTCTACCTACTTTGAGCTGCTTTGATGTGATTTTGGATTACCTTCACCTTTTCCATAGTTTCCTCCACCAGTTCCGGGCCTACAAGTTTTCTTCCACCATCGTCATCCCAACAGGTTGGTGTGCGACATCTCTTTCCATATAACGCTTCATATGGTGCCATATGAATACTCAAATGGAAGCTATTGTTATAGAAAAATTCTACCAAAGGTAAATATTGATCCCACATACCCTGAAAGTCAAGTGAGCAGGATCTCAACATGTCTTCTAAGGTTTGAATAGTTCATTATGATTGTCCATCTGTTTGAGGGTGGTAGGCAGTGCTCAAATGAAGTTCAGTATCCAAGTCTTTCTAAATACTTTTCCAGAATCTTGAAGTAAAATGGGGATCACGATCAGAAACAATCATTAGGGGTACTCCATAAAGTCTCACAACCTCATTAATATATAGTCTTGCTAGACATTCTAGTGGTAGATCTTCTCTTATAGAAAGAAAATGTGTTGACTTGGAAAGACGATCAACAATGACCCATATTGCATCGTTCCTTCTAGGAGTCTTTGGTAGCCCCATGACAAAGTCCATCGTAATATTGTCTCATTTCCACTCTGGTATGGAAAGAGGTTGCATGACTCCTCCAGGCTGTTGCCTTCCAGCTTTCACTTGTTGACAAACCATACATCTTGACAAAAAATCAGCAATCTCCCTCTTCATGTTGTCCCACCAAAACTATTCCTTCAAATCTCTATACATTTTGGTGCTCCCAGGTTGTATAGAGAAATTGGAACTATGAGCATCATCCAGCAATTCCCTTTTTAGATCAGGTATATCAGGAACACAAAGTCTCTTCCCAAATTTCAAAATTCAATCTTCATACACAATGTCTCTCAATCTCCCATCATTCACAGCTTTAATCTTCTTTTTAAATTATTCATCATCGGTCTGAGAACTCTTAATCCTTTCTAGTGAAGATGGTTTGGAAACCATTTGAAAAAAATTGATATTTTTCCTTCCCTGGTTATTCCCATGTCCATCTTCACTATATCCATGAAAATTGGATCCCTATCAATTCTCATATTGTTCAAAATTCCATGATCTTTTCTGCTCAAAGCATCTGCCACCTTGTTTGCCTTCCCCGGGTGGTAGTGTATCGTGCAATCATAATCCTTGAGTAATTCAAGCCATCTCCTTTGCCTCATGTTGAGTTCTTTTTGTGAGAAAATATAATTCAAACTCTTGTAATCAGTATAAATCTCACATTTTTCACCATAGAGGTAGTGCCTCCATATCTTCAAAGAAAAGATCATAGCTGCTAACTCAAGATCATGAGTAGGATAGTTTTGCTCATGAATTTTCAATTGTTGTGATGCATAGGCAATAACCCTATCATTCTGCATAAGGACACAACCAGGTCCTTTCTTCAATGCATCACTATGAATAATGAACCCATCATTCCCTGATGGGAGAGTCAATATATAAGCATTGACTAATCTTCTCTTCAGTTCATTGAAAAATTCTTCACACTCTTTTTTCCAAACAAATTTAACCCCTTTACGTGTGAGCTTCGTTAATGGGTTTGTCAATCAGGCAAAATTCTGGACGAAACGTCGATAATAACCTGCTAAACTAATAAAACTGTGTCCCTCAGTTATACTCGTAGGTGTTCGACATTCTTGGATTGCCTTGGTCTTATAAGGATCAACAGAGATTCCATCTTTAGAGACAATATGTCCAATAAAAGAAATATCCTGAAGCCAGAATTCACACTTGCTAAACTTCCCATATAATTCATGTCTTCTCAGAGTCTTCAGGATAATGCGCAAGTTATTTTCATGATCTTCATAGCTTTTGGAGTATACCAAGATATCATCAATAAATACCACCAAAAATTCATCAAGATATTCCTTGAAAACTCTATTCATCAGATCCATGAATACAGAGGGTGCATTAGTCAATCCAAAATCCATTATTGTAAACTAGTAATGCTCGTACCTGGTTTGAAATGTTGTCTTCAGAATGTCTTCCTTCTTTACACACAACTTATGGTATCCAGATCGAAGTTCAATCTTTGAAAAGTATTGTGCTCCATGCAGTTGGTCAAATAAATCATCAATGCAAGGTAAGGGATACTTGTTCTTTATTGTTATAGCATTGATCTCCCTATAGTCGATACATAACCTCATAGATCCATCTTTCTTTTTAACAAAAAGAAGAGGGGATCCCCATGGAGAAACACTAGGGTGAATAAATCCCTTATTACTCAATTTCTCTAGTTGTTTCTTTAGTTCAAATAATTCTAAAGTGGACATTCTATAATGGGTCTTCGATATAGGCCTTGATCCAAGAATTAAATAAATGGAAAACTCAACTTCTCGTTCTAGAGGATGTCCAGGTAAATCTTCCGGAAATACATCTACATATTCTTTCACAATTGGTACATACTCTATTTGAAAATTCCTTACCATACCCACAGTCATTTCACTCTCTTCCTCCCCAATAATTGAATTTAGTTGAGCTACTGGGGGTGGATCTAGATAAGAATTAGGTGGTGACGATTCTGCTCTAAAGATAAGGTCTTCCTTATCATCATCATCAAAAATAGTAACCTCCTTCTTCTTACAGTAAATCTTCGCATCATAGTCGGAAAGATAATCCATACCGAGGATTATATCAAACTCAATCATAGGTATGACGATGAGTCAGCAGATAAAGAACATTTATGTGCTCTGATGGGGACTGATTCACAAAACTTTTTTGCAATGATACTTCCCTTAGGAGTTTTAACTGACAAATCCCTTGTTAAATAAAATTGGAAATATCTAATTTTCATAGAAAACTAGGAATATATGAAACAGTTTGATGATCCAGAATCAAATAATGCATTTGAAAAACTTGAAAAAACCATTAAATTACCTACCACCACGTCTTTTGAAGCTTCTACCTCAGCAGTAGTGATAGTATAAGCTTGGTCTTGATCCATTGGCCTTTTCTGAGGTAAGTTCCCCTAACACTTAGGACATTCATTTTCATAATGTCCCATCTCCCTGCAATTGTAGAATTGAACATTGGTAGCTTCCTTCTTCCCTTTGCATTCACGATCTTGGTGGCCTTTTTCACCACACTTGTAACAGACACCCATTCCCTTCAAGCATGTACTGGGGTTTTTCTTCCCACATTTACCACAAGATGGATATTCAACCTTTCCCTTATTCCCCTTATTTACATTCCCAGATTGATCAGCAGATCTCCTCTTCTCTTGCATTGCTTTAAAGTCATAAGACTTAGAGAATTCCTATTCGGACTTGATAGCACATGAGACAATGTCTTCGTACGATGAGAAGGATTGTGAGACTAATGCTCGACGGAGAAATGGTTTTAACCCATCAAAGAAACGATCAATATTACTTCTTGGGTTACGTATATAATCTCCAGCATACCTTGGTAACCTTGTAAAGTTATCCTCATAATTTGCGACATTCTCATCCTCCTTTTGTCTTAGACTCAGAAATTTCCTTTCCATATCTACTCGATGGTCACGAGAAAAGTATTTATCTAAAAACAGATCTTTGAAATACCTCCATTCCATATTTGATACTTCATAATCTTCCTTCATGTTTTGAATCAATGAACACCATTGATCAGCATCTCCAGTGAGGCGGTAAACTGCTATGATAAATGTTTCCATTTCACTACTCCCCAAAGCCTAAAATATTTTCTCTAGGGAATTTATCCACTGATCATCTACTAAGGGATTTGTACTCCCATTGAACGTTGGTGGTTGTTGCCTCATGAATCGATCTAACATTGATCCTCCACGCTGTGGATCAGGGTGCTCCATACGGGTAAGGTTATTATTCATAACCTGAGTGAGTTGTCCCAGTATGGTGATTAGCTGATCGACACCAGTTGCATCACCAGCTCCACTATAATTATCTTGAGCAGGAGGGCAATCCCTACATGGAGTGTGTGCATTGATACGGTTTCCATTTCTTCCACTAGGTTCCATTTCTAGACAATGTCATAAACTAGATCAGTTTATGAATCAAAATGCATAATTCCGTACTTATAAAACACTTAACATAAATTGAACTATTTATTAATCCATAATCATAAAAATGTTTTCTTTGAGGAAGTATATACTCATAAACCCTTCATAATGATTTGTAAAGAAAATGAGAGTTTTCCTAAGCATATCCCCCGGGAGTGTCGTAACCAAGAGTGCAGCAAGGCCCGTTGTCGTGCACCAGTTCTCGTTCAAGTCTAGCTCAAAGCGGTGTTTTTGGGTTTTACCCCTAGGTACATCTGTGCCAGAGCCGCCTCTACCTTCTCGTATCCAGACAGGGATGTATTTCTCGGAAAACTCACAAAATATATACAATACCAAAATTCTAGGAAGTTCTTCTATACTAATCCTCAAAGTCCATATTAGGTCTATGTGCTCTAATCAGAGTTTATCTAAATCTTGCTTCCAAGGTTTGTACTAAAATTCCTCTGATACCAACTGTAATGCCCCGACCCCAGTTACCCAGAGTCAGCGCATTATTACATAACATTGGCATGATCACAAGAAAGATCAAATCTCAAAAGACCGATTGTTTTAGTATCCTTGGAAACACTAGATATATTCATATATTTTTACATTACATCATAAAGCGAAAAACTACTACAAAAACATATTTTATCCATAGTCCACACTATTATCCCCTCATAATATCCCTACAGATCATTCATAATTTACCTCTTCACATCTTGGGAAAATAAAACATATAAAAGGGGTGTGCTCAAATGCCCATTAAGGATGACAATATAGCGGAAACTTTTATAAATAAGAATAAACATTTAAGGCAGTGTATAACTAAAACAAAAGCCTTTTAAACTTTAACTTCAACATAGTATGGAAAAAATAAAATGAAATAATTCCATTTACTTATTCACATGGATATTCTACTAATCGAATAATCACATGCAATATCAATAACCACTTTCATAATGATGGAAAGCATAATTCCAAACTATCATAACCACATAGCCAAGGCCTTATGCCAAGACTAGAAATAAGATTATGTCAAGGCCTTGTGCCAAGACACTAGTTTGTCTCATTAGACATACCGATGCATTGAGGAGCTATAGCGGGCTCCACCCGTCACATATTAAGTCCAATTCATTCCCATATGAAAAGGTTTAAACATAACATAAACATTCGTATTAAAACTAGCATACGAAATGTAAATACTTCATCTATAAACCATGAATGGTATAAAAATAACACATCCACAGTCAAACATATCACAAAACCTTCAATACAATACATAAGTTTTGTATCATAATAAATCAACTTCAAATAAGCGTAAAATCCATCAAAGGATGTTGACATAGATGAAATCAAAACTCTTTTTAGATAAATATTTATTTTTATTTTGAAATCATTTAAGAGTCATATATTTATAAAACAAAACATTTTCATTGAAAATATTCTTATAAGATTGTAAGGGAAGCTTCGAAGATTTTATAACGGTGGAAAATAGCCACACCCGCCGTATAAGTTAAAAAAATATTCTTACCATAATTCTGCCAAAAAGGTTAAAAAAGAACCTTGTTTGGAAAACGACAGAAATATTCCTTTATAAACCACTTAAAAATTCAACAAGGGTATAAATGAATTTAACCCATATTCTAGTAAATATTAAAAATGTTTTGAAATACATTTTTAAGAAACATGGATGTGGATGATAAAGATATCCCAGTAGATTATTACGTATAAACAACCTCGGATAATGAAGAGATTGTGAAATAAATCATTACCTTGTACTTTTCCTTGGTTGGAGGTAAGTTAACCTCCTGTATAATGGTGAAATAAATTTTATTAAATTATAAAAGAATCATATACATTAATATGATATCATATATGATCTTTTAACATTGATTTGTTAATAATATCTTAGTATTATCGTTGTTTCGGGTGTTAACTTACTCATTTTCTTTTATATGTTTTGTTACGTAAGTCGTTTTTTCATGTATAGGTTGTATCTTAATCATATACAGAATGATATAAAGTCCTTATATACTATTATTAATCATAAAATGATAATTATACTTGAATGGATACGATGGATAATGAATCTTATCGCGTTCATGGAGACGGTAGTCCGTACGTACGCACGAGCGACAATATCATTCTTTTGATATTAAAATAATATATAATTGGATGGTATATCATATATACAGATTAATTATCATGTTATATTTATTATTTAAATGAATTAAAAATCATTATTATACCCATCCAAATAATAATTTATTGAATAACAATTACACCACAACGTGGAGACGGTAAGTCGTACGTACGCACGTATGGTGACATGTCATTGAAAGGATGGATATAATACTGAATATTGTTGTAACATATTTATAATAATATTAAAGTATATATGATATACTGGATTAATTATTTTATAATGGTAATAACAAAGAAAGAAGAAGTGGAAGAAGAAATGAATTTGAAAAAGGGTGGTGAAAACATTACCTCTTCTTCGGGTTCTTCCTTTTGATTTGATCAAAAGGGCTCCTTAAGTTGGATTTCTGACTAAAGTAAGGCCTCTATGATGAAGTGAGGGAAGTTGAGAGAGTATTTGTGCATAGTTTGGCTGAGCCAAAAGGCTTTGAAGGTGTGAGCTAATGAGAAGGGGGGGTGCCCTTTTATAAGAGGGGTGAGGGGCACCTTTGGAAAAGCTAGAAATATTATTTTATAATAAATTCATATTCATTTTCTAATGGATCAAAAGTGGATTATTTAAAGTTTAATGTGGTTATGTGTCAAAAACCACTCAAAAATAAAATTTAGACAAGTTTGGCTCATTATATTAACCTTATCTTTTAGTTTTAACTCTTAGTTAATTAGTTTGACACTTACCATGTCACTTTGTATTTTTATATTATATAGTTAATAAACTTATTATATACCTCCAAGCGACCCCCAAGTGGTCCATTAATTATACACCTATCCATATATAAGTCTCTTGGCCTAACATTAGATTTTTAGGAATTTAATATCAATTAATAATATAATATTGTTTTAAAAAACTCTTTTATGTCAATTTTCACACTATTCAATAATTGATTTTTGTAAAAATCATAACAGAATTATTAGTTCTCAAAAAGTCAATTACATAAATCCTAATATGTTATAGTATCCTATAAAATTATTTTAATTCATTAAAAGTCTCAAATTATATTTATTTGGGGTAATTATAATATTAATTATTTTAATTTTTCACTATTATGGTAATTACTACATCGTCATTGTGTCATATATAAATTAACTTATTTAATGTCTAAAAACTATAAATAAAATATCATTATGTAGGAAATCGTTTTAGGTTTCTAATGAATATTTATAGTCGAAAATACCACATATATAACCATATGTAAAAATTGTTTTTCTTAAATATATATGCTGGTGTCATTTTTTTATTCATTTTAACTTAATTAAAATAAAGTGTCCCTATCACTTACAAGTGGAACCATGGGGTCCCAAAATCGACCCAAAGATTCCCATAGTCGAACATGTATCAACAAATAAGTTTAGGACACGTTTTAGGTAATTATAATACTATTTTTTAACCCTTATTTACCGGATTTACCCTTTAACCATGGTAAATAAAATATTTACCGAAGTAATTATTCAAAATGTCTAAAAATAAAAGTTACCTATTTACACAATTTGAATATCATGATTCCAAATATGGAATCCATTTTTCCAAATTCAAAACACAGAATTGGGTGAAATTAATTTAAAATTAATTCCTGCTGTCAAAACAAAAAGCGTGTTTTTAAGATATAATAACTATCAAAAGATTGATACTTGTTTATGTTTGTTTTAATTGTGAAATTATGTCCAATGACCAACATTGTATTAAATGGAAAAAATATATTCTAAATATACTTTAAAACCACTCAAATTCATAATTTATCACTGTTAATAATTTTGATTAAAAAAGTTGTATTTAATTAAAATTTAGTAATTTTCACTATTCATCAAAATATTAAAGTTATCCTAAAAGTACCAAAATTTCACCTTAGGCTAAATTCGATACTCCGAATCCAAAAATGAAGTCCATTTTGAGAGATAAAACTTATAAAATTTTAAAAAGTAGTTACTACTATTCATAACGGCTAGTTTGATCGGTTGTGGTGTATGTTAGAACTCGATGTTGCCTACAACACACGCTATTGCATTATTCAAAGAGAAGCGTACCGTAGAAGCTTGGGATGTTACACCAACATCCTTCACTCCCATAATATCTCATTTGATTTCTGATAATAAAATTATCCATCACATTCAATGTTAACCCAGTTCTTTCTGTATCCTACCATTGACTAAAACCTAAAATCATAGTTTGATCAACACTTATCATATCCAAAAAACAAATGATCAATAAAAATTAACTTATAAATATTTCAAACTCTGACACCTTAAGTTTAATCCAAGGTTTTTCATGATCGATAACAAAACTCTAATATTTTAACCTTAACTTACACTTAGGTTAATTATTATGGTTTTCTCATCATAAGTTCAATTTTAAACTTAATATTTTCTTTGATTCCAACTAAAAAGACGCTATATTAATATACAGAGTCATTAAATCATTTTTGTGAAATATTTAAAAAATTACCCAAATACATGTCCAAATTCTATATGATTTTAGGTTCATTAGAAACTTTAAAACATAATAAACATGTTTCATAAAACATATAAATCATATACCATTTATTCTATAATAACTAGAATACTTTTTGACATATCATTCTTAATAACTTACTTCATGTCTTGGGTAAAATTAATATAAGAAAAGGGTGATCTCAGATTCTCATTAAGGGTAATAATGGAGATATAAACCATAACGTAATCATAAATTCATACGATCATTGACATAACATTTTAAAATTATACCATGCTTATCAAAAGTCATAACCTTGTTTCAAAGAATAAATCATAGAATTTCATAAGGAAATTACCAAAAAATAATCAAAATAAAAAAATCCATAATATCATAATATTGGAATAAAACATTAAATTATAGAATACACATAAACAAAACAACGTGAAAATTTATAAATAGAAATAGTCTTAGTTATTATGTAAATGAAATAAAACTAGGCCCTTTAATAAAACATATTGACATAAAAACAGGTTCATGCATAGCCTTATGTACATGGAATCTCGGTCCGCACATTGAATTGTGAAGATGAAATAAGGTTCACACGTAACAAATTTAACATATGATTTATTCATATTTACCCAATGAATAGGAAGTAGATATAGGTCCCACATATAAAAAAATAAATTCAAAAATATGTGTTCCACATGATTTTAAAACATTCATCATCATAGAATACATATAATAAAATGAGTTTCATAAACATTTCATCATAACATAAACCAGGGAAAATAAACAGGTTTTATAAAAATCATTACTTTATAAAATATAACATCAATGAAAATAATAAGGATAGTAATGGGTCACCCTCTACCCAGTCTGAAGAGGTCTTTGATTTAATAATAAATTGAGGCTTAATCCCCAACCTTTAAAAAAATTCATAAAGTAGATAAATATTCCCTAGTAGATACTTAAACTTAAATAATATCAAATAATAATGATATAGTGGAATCAAGCCATACCAATTGGTAATTAGTTTAGACTCATTCCTCATGAAATAATGAAACATATATGGATATGTAAATACTATAATTTTTAGTATAATACTCATAAAATTCATTCATGGGTAGTAAATAAACCACAAAAAAGAAACAAGTACTGTATAAGGAATGTCTCCTATAGAAATAAAAGTGAGACAAAAATCCAGTAACTTAATTATTGAATTCCTCCATAGAAATTCAAAACTCATGTATAATAAATATAATATTATTACAAATATCCCACAGAACCCTATTCATTTATATAACATCATATATTATTTACTTATGACTTTATTTTGATCGCTTAATAATAATTCCACGTTAAAGTTATGTTTTAGGTAATAATTGTTTTTTTTTGAATTTTTATTCCTATTCCTCTTACATAGATAATGATTTAATCTTATAAATAATGATAAGATTGATATAAATATCATCTATATTTGGTATATTTTTATTTATAGTAATTCATAAAATGTATAGGTAAAAAATAAAATACACCATTTGTGGAAAAGGTAGGTCATACATACGCATGAACATTATTTTCATTTTCTAATGGGATTAGAAGAAATAAAATTATATTATATATTATCATTAAATAATAAATTTTATGTCAAATTTATCAGATAAGTTTATAAAAACCACCTTAAATATATTCCATGTAAGGTGCAGACGAATCACATTGCTTCGTGAGGTAGTAGTTTGTCGTACACACGAATGGTGATATCCTATTTCTGAAATAGGAAACCATGAAGTTATGTGTTATATAAAAATTATAGAATCATAATGAAATCAAAAATAATAATGTTTATCATATATAAATTAAAAATATATCCTTATTCCCAACCATGAAAGGTGGTGATGGAAGAACGAACAACAATGGTTCACGAGGTGGTAATCTTTCGTACACACGAACAATAATTGTGTATTACATTTAAGGGAAGTGTGTAATTTTTTTTTCATAACCTAACATAAAAACATATAAATATATTGAAAATTTTTATATTATTATATAAAGATGATATAAAAATAATTTAATGGGTTTTAAGGAGATATAAATAAACATTCATTGATGAACATGACCTCTACTTCAGTTATCTCCTTTTAGTTTGCATCAATGGACTTCCATAGATATATTTCATCCAAAATTAAGGATTCTAGGATAAATTTTGAAAATTTTAGAGGATATTTTTATAGTTTTTTTCCAAAAAACTCTTTTTTATGCATGTTGAAAAGAGAAGAAAATGTAACCTTTTATAAGAGAGGGGAGGGGACTCTTGGAATTTCTCAAAATATTTAATCAATATAAATTTTCTACTCCAAATGGATCCAAACTAATTTATTTAGATAATAGAATAACTATGGGTTTATTTCTACTCTTCAAATAAAAATTATTCATATTTTTATTATTTGTTAATGCTTATATTTTGGTACTAACCCAAATTTAACCCCTTTAATTATTACCATGACGACATGGATTTTTACTTTTTTTAGGGTTGATATAGATTCAATAAATTGAAAAACTAACCATAAAATATATTTTTGATGAAATAATAAACCTTATCCAAATTAATTTTCTTGATTTAAGGTTTTTATAATTTTATATCATTTAGTAAAATATTATTTAACTTGAAATTTCATTAACATAAATTTCTACACTATTCAATACATTGACTATTAAAATTATCAAAACTACATGATATATATAAACCAAAACATTTAATATTTCATTTATATTTCATGTTAATGAATTTTTTCAAATGGAATTAATTGTATCATATTATTTGTATTCTAATATTTTTAATATCAACTATTTGATATTCTCGATAGTAAATTTATTACTACATCACTGTTGTAAAAGAATTTAAGATAATTAGTTTATTAATAGAAATTAAAAAATATCCATGATGAATCTAAATATATAATATTTAAAAATACTATTTATGGTTGAATATATATTCAATTTTACCACATATTAAAAATATCATACTTATTAATATCATTTGTCTAACAAGATTGACTTTTATAAAAAGAAACTATTATATGGGATTAAATTTATCCAAGTGGCTCCAATATGTCATTAATTCAGAAAAAGGATTGTTGTTTTTTAAAATATCTCATCCAATAAAATTATGATATTTGTTACTGAAATTTTCTAATATTTATAATATTATTTTTACCCTTAATTAGATGATTTACCATTAATCGTGGTAATAAAATTACTAAGGGCATTATTCATATTATCTGAAAATAAAATAGACTAATTTAATAAATTTTTACTACATGATTCAAAATATTTAATCAATTTTTCAAAATTCAAAAAATATAAGTGGCTAAAATTAATTTTAAATTAATCTCATAAAAAGGGTGAGAAAGCGGGGATTTAATATGAAAATGCTCAAAATATTGAATTTTTTTGTATCAAAATTTAATATGAAAATATTTACAATTAACTAAATTAGACTATTTTTGTATAATTGATCTAATTTTACTTTAAAACAAATTTAAAATATAATTTTTCATTATAAATTATTTATAGGAAATGTTATTTTTCAATTAAAATGCATAATTTTTCTCTCTCTATAAAAAAAATAAAACATCTCTGAAAATATGAAAAAATAAATAAAAGTAAATTATTATATTCATATTTCAAAAATAAAGTTTATTTTTTCAAATATAATTTTTTAAAATGTTAAAATTTAGTTTTAATGCAACCTTTCCATTAAAATACTAAAAAACTCTTTTTAAAAAAGTACAATTTTTAAGAGAAACAGTGGATCAATTTTTATATTATGTATAAAAAACATAGTATTAATACTAAACATTTTATTGAATATTTTCTATGGATATTTAATAAATTTTATCCATTAAGGGTTATTGTATAGTTTATTGTTATAAAACACACTTGTAAACCTTTAAACTGTTTTTTAGAAAAATATTCAATTTTTTTCAAAAGAGTTTTATTTTCATAATTAATTGGTCACCATTAAATTCATTATATATACATGTGTAAACATTATATTTATAATTAAGTTAATCATGTTCATACTTGACATTATAATTCCAAGATTAAAATTATCTTGATTCAATAATTATAATAATAAAATGTGGTTTTTTAGAAACAATGTGGTGATTGTAAAACAAGCTAAGTTGTTATTGTGTGTAGCAGAAGATTAAATTTTTTAATAGTATAAAAAAATATTACCTTCGTGTATCATGAAATGAAAGAAATCAAATAAATATTATTTTTTGTAAAATATAAAAAAAATTGAAAAACTTGAGGTGTTACATTCTACCCCTTTAAAATGATTTTCCCCTCAAAATTTGTTGCTCAAATAAAAACAAATGAGGATTATTATACCTAATCACATCATAAAGTTATCACATATATTACTAGAATTGGTGGATTCACTATAATAATTTAACCAGTTGATTGGTCATGTTTTTTATAACTTTCTATGTATGATCCATAATTTCTACTGGTTGTTTCTAAAAATAAAGATCATAATTTAGTGGTATGACCTCTGAGTTAAGTGCATATGAAGTATCAATAATGTACTTCATTTGGAGAGGTATATTGAACACATAATGGACATGATATAAGTTTTATTTAATCCCCATGAAATTATCAATCAACCTAATATGATCAGGAATTAAAAAAATGTCCCCTTAAAATTTGAAATTGCACATCAAAAATCAAAGTTAGTTACATGAATTTTTTTGGAAATCCAGAATCATTAAAATATTAAATAAAACATCCTCAAAGAATTATGCAAATTATAATGTGTATATCATTAAAAAACAAGGATTCGGGTTAGAATAAACTTACCTTAATGAGGAAAAATGGACATGGAAGCGATTTCTAACTATCAAGTTCTAATGGATAATGATAGAGAATATCATCATTAAAAGGTTAATTACAAGTAAACCACAGGTCAAATAAGTTCTAAAAATGTCATTGATATAATCATAAATAATGACAATTTGATTAATTTTTATTTCAAAAAACATTTGAAAATATATATTTACTTGATTTCATCTCTTAAGTACAATATCACTCTTTGGTTGTGTAGTAATCAATTTACGCTTCATCTCTTATTCTATGAAATAAAGTTGAAAATTTAATTCATGTAGAACTATTAGATCATAAGTTCTATAATGGTATGAAAATTTATTCCTTTTATATATATTTTTTATCATAAAAAAATGGTTATCATAGGTTCTCCAATACGTATAAATATTTATATGGTTAATTAATACAATAATCTCTAAGACATCATCCAAGATTCAAATTATAAAATTTCATAATTTGTTACCCAAATGATCCTACCAATAGATTAAAAACCAAAACATTCAAAATAAGATCATTAAATTACCAAAAATCAACTTATCATTTATCCCCTTATCATCTTGACGGATCTATTAATTATCACGCAATGAAAATTTGAAGACTGTTAGAAAGTATTCTCTTATAAAAAATTATAACATAAATTACCATAAAACATTAGTGAACACATGTATTCTTTAAAAAATTAACTCTTTCCTTATACCATGAATCAAAATATAATTTGATAAACTCAATCCATGATATTATAAACCACCTTGTCATCATATTACTAACCGGTTAAAATGTCATCAATACTATCCAATTTAGTTTATAAAAATCAAAAATTTACTTAACTCATTATCCCACAATCATGCACATATTAAGGGTTATCTTTACGTTAATCATGGGTTTTCCAAAAACACCACCCCAATCACTTTTCATGGTTACTAGTAACATTTACCACATGCTTTCAAATCATTAAGGAAAATTTTAAACGGACCAATCCATAGATGTTTAATTATTCCATAATACCATAAAAGTACTTCTATAATATTATTCATGAATACAAATTAATAAATACTTTAATCCTTACACTTTTATTATTTACATGGAGTTGTTCCAAAAATTTTCTAGAGGTTAATTCCTATGATGGGGAATTGAGTTGGATAATGAACATGTTTCCCACACATAACACGTTGATGTCCTTAATATTTTTTTCACTCTATGACCTTCATTTCCAAATAGATAAAAACTTTCCCTCCTTTGAGATATTATTCATGGTCATTCTTCTCACCTTCTTGACATGTATGTAGTGGAATATTATTTTTACTATGTTCATGAATTTTCATAAAATTATATCTTCACATTATTTTATGTTTTATGAATATAACTAAAGATCATTTTTTAAATATATATCGTGATAGCTTATTATGCATAATCGCAACTTCCTTCACTGTATCAATTATCTCATTTAATTTCTCATCATAAAATTATCCATCACATTAAATGCTAGCCTACTTGCTTCTAGTTTCTTCCATTTAATAAAACCCAGAAGCATAGTGTGAGAAAAACATATCATATTAAAAAATAACATAATAAATATAAATTTACTTATAAAATTTCAATCATTTAAACCTTAGGTTTAATCCAATGTTATTCATGATCGATACCAATAGTCTTTTATTGTAAACTTGAATTAAACATAGAGTTATTACTATGGTTTTTGCATCTGAGTTTTCAGTTTCTATTTAAACTTTGTCTTTGATAACAACTATATTGACCCTATAATTACATACAGAGGCACTATTTCATGTTTCTCGAAATATTTAAAACATTAATGAATCACACGTCCAAAGTACAAATTAGTTTTGGGCCATTGAAAACATGGAAACCTAAAAATTGTTTATAAAACATCTAAATTGTGTACCACTTATTCCTTCATAACTAGAAACCTTTTTGAAATTTCATTCTTAATACCATTCTTCATATTGTGGGGGAAATAAAAATAAGAAAAGGGTGAGCACATATGCTCAGTAAGGTTATCAATAGAGATATCATTCAAAACATAAACATAAGTGAAAAAAGAATACGAACATAACATTTGAAACTTATAACCTGCATATCAAGAGTCACAATCTTGAGTCAGGGAATCAATCAAAGAGGTTCATAATATATAAATCATAAAATAATCAAATTACCAAATCCGTAAGAGCTTAATATTGACATGAAATATGAAATTATGACATACATATAAAATTTACATTAAGAACATGTATAAACAGATTTTGGTTCACTCATTAAGTTATGGACATGAAACCATTCCCTTACTGAAAAAATATAGATATGAAACCAGGTCTATGCATAACCTTATGGACATCAAATCCAAGTACACACATAGAATTGTGAACATGAAATCAGGTTCACACATAACATAATTACCTCAAGAGTTGTTCATATTTATAAAATGAATTGGAGGGAGATATAATTCCCACCCACCACAAAATTAAAATCATACATACATGTTCTACAATATCATAAAAAATTCTTTATCTTAGAACCTATGTAAAAATGATATTCATAAAAATTTTATCATAACATAAATCTTAATAAAAATGTGAGTTTCATTGGTATCATTACATTAAAAAATAAACAAACCATATATATATAATAAGGATTGTATAATTGAATAAAATCATCAAAAAAGATTAAGTAACATAAAATTATTTATCTTAGATGGGAAATTATTTTGAAATATCACTTGAAATAATTAGTGAATATCACTTCCACATTAAAATAAATTATTTTTAATGATCCGTTCAATTATAAAATAAAAAATTTACATTTTAAATAACATTGTAATATTTAAAAGGATTCAATACATTATGTTATCCTGATAAAAATGTTTTTGGTTTATTTCATACAAGTTAAAAATACATTCTATTCATAGTTTTGTAATAAAAACATAAAATACATTGTCTGAAAAGAAAAAAGTAGATTCATTTTAAAAAAATTCTTCAAAAGGTCATAAATTTTTTAAAATGAATTAAAAACACATTGGAGAATACTAAAAAATAATTAAATAATTTTAGAAAACTAGGACATGGTAGATAAATATTCCTCAGTAGATACTTAAACATAAAAAATCGTGAACAATAATGAGACTGTGGAATAAACTCATAACAATTTTTAATTAGTCCAAAAATATGCAACATGAAATAAAGAAAAAAATATGGATATGAAAATACCATAATTTTTTGGATAATATTCATAAAATAAATTTCGGGGCAGTACATACATCACACAAAAGAAACAAGCAGTGTATAAGGGATGTCTCCCATAGAAATGAAAGGGAGACAACAATCCAATAACATTATTCCTCACATCCATTGTATACATTAAAACCTCATGTATAATAAATATAGTTTTATTGTAAATATTACATAAAACCATATTCTTATATATAATACCATAACTGAATTACTTAAGAATTTATATTATTTATTAGAAATTCAATGTTAAAGTTGTGTTTCGGGTTTTTACCGTTTTGTTTTGATTATTATTAATAATCCTCATAATTAGATCACTATTTAATCATATATAGAATTAAAAACCTTATATAAATATCAAATATATAGATTATATATTTATTTATGGTGATTCATCAAATTTTGAGATAGAAAATAAAATACACTATTCATGGAGATGGTAGGTTATACGTACGCATTAACACTTTTTTTATTTTCTTATCGACTTAAAAAAATAAATCTATATGATATATAATAAATACAGATTAATTTTTATGTAATATAAAACACGTAATTTTATTAAAAACATCCATAATATATTCCATGTAAAGTGTGAATAATCACATTGCTTTGTGAGGTAGTAGTCTGTCATATACATGAATGACGTTATCGTATTCCTAAAAATTAGAGATGATGAAGATATGTGTGATATAAGAAATTAAAATATCATAATTACATCATGTAAAAAACTATTTTATATATATAAATGATAAATCAATAATTATTTTCAACTTTTAAAGTTGGTGATGGAAGAAGGAATGACATCAGTTCGTGGGACTGTAGTCTGTCGTACACACAAATGATGACTGGGCAAACCATTTTTTGGAGGTGTGTGATGTTTTTTGTAATAATCCTAACATAAAAAACTATAAATATATTAAATATATTTATATTTTTCTATAAACATGATATAGATATAAATTAAGTGGTTTAGAAGAGAAATAAAACAAAAACATATTTTGAATAACATTACCTCTTCTTCGAGTATCTGCTTTTGGATTGTACAAAAAGAAATACTTAAATGGATTTTAGAAAAAAGAAGGAATCAAGTATTAATAGAGTTATTTTTTATAATTTTTGGATGGTTTTTTGTAAATACAAATTGGTTTTGATGTTTATTGAAAAAAGAAGAATATGTTCCCTTTAATAATAGAGGTGAGGGTACTCTTGGAATTTCTCAAAATATTTAATCAATATAAATTAATTTTCATTAAAAAATGGATCCAAACTAATATATTCAGAATATAAGATGTTTATAGGTTTATATAAATTCATATAATTAAGATTATACTTTTTTACTAATTTTCAATCCTTATCTTTCTTTATTAACCCTTATTTAACAACCATAATTTTTACCGCGACAACATGGTTTTTTTAGGGTTAATATAGTTATTATAAATTAAAAAATGAACCATAAATGGATATGTGATGAAATATTAATCCATATACCAATACTTTTACTATATTGAATATGTTTTATAATTTTATATCATTTAACAAAATATTATTTATATTAAAATATCATTATTATAAATTTTGACACTATTTATTTCCTTGACTTTTAAAAATATCAGAACAACAAGATATATTTGTAATAACACTTTCAATACATTTATTATATATCCGGGTAATCTAAAAAATACATGAAATTAATTATCTCATATTAAATGTATTTTAATATATTTAATATCAATTATTTGATATTTTTTGTTAGTAAGATAATTACTACATCATTGTTCTAAAATCATTTAAGGTAATTAGTTTTTTACAAAAAAAATAAAAATAGATTTACATGATGATGATAAATATTACATATTTCTAAATAATATTTATGGTAAAAGAAGTCCTCAATATGAACACATATTAAAAAATTTATACCTGTGGATAAAATTTTTGTGACAAGTTTGACATTTCTTAAAATAAAATACTATAAGGAATGAAATTCATCCATGGGGATTCAAGAGGTTATAAATTCATAAAATTGATTATTTTGGTTGAAAATATCTCATAAAATTAAATTAGTACAAGGTTTTGGTAATTTTTATAATATTTATAATATTATTTTTATCCTTAATTAAACAGTTTACCCTTAATCATGGAAATGAAATTACTAAGTTTACTGTTAATATTATCTAAATATTTAGTGGACCTAAATACTAAATTTAAACCATATTATTAAAAATATGGAGTCGTTTTGTAAAAAATTATTACATATAAGTGGCCAAAATTTGTTTTAAATGAATCCCATTGATGGGGCAAGAAAGTGTGGTTTTAATGTGAAAATGTTCAAAAGTTAGAAATGTTTTTTCTATCCAAATTTAACATTAAAATTATTAAAATGACCTAAATTGAATTTATTAATATATAATGTAACTAATTTTAATTTAATACAAATTTAAATTTAAATTTATAATTTTAAATTATTTACATGAAAATTCATTTTTCAATTAAAATGCATCATTTTTCATTATCTATGAAAAAATGAAAATTATCATACAAATACCCAAAATTAAATATAAGTAAATTTTGAATATTAAAATTTCAAAATTGAGGTTTATTTTTCAAATAAATTTTTTAAATGTTTTACATTTTAGTTTCCATACAAGTCTTCCATTAAAAATAGATAAAACTCTTTTTAGAAAAATACAATTTTAAGTGTAAATTTAGATTTATTTTTATATCATGTCAAGAAAACACATTTTATCAATGTTAAAAATTATATTGAATATTATATATTTATATATATGTATATTTCACTAATATTATCCAATAAGGGTGGCTTCTATTTTTTTAGTATGAAACACACTTGTGCACATTTAAATAGTTATTCAGAATATGATTTCCTTTTTCCAAAAGGTTTTTATTTTTATTTATAATTAATTAGTCAATAAATAATTCATTATACATAATTGTGTAAACCATATTTTCGTAATATATCTAATCAGGTTTATAACATCCATTCTAATTTCAAGATTACTTTGGTCTTGTAAAATTAAGTATATTAGTAAAATGTTGTTTCATAGAAACTCAATGTTGCGTGTAATGCAAGAAAGACTGGTGTTGCGTGAGGTGAAATATTAACTTTTTATAGATTATAAAGAAATATTAACTTTTGGTAGCATGAAATTCATGAAATAAAATATATTTAATTTATTCAATAAGAAAAAATAGTTCATAAAAACTCAGGGTGTTACATTCTATCCCCTTAAAATGAATTTTCCCTCAAAATTTGTCACTCTAATGAAAACAAATTATGATTATTATATCTCATCATATCCTAAAGTTATCACATAGATTTTTCAAACCGTTTTATTCTCTATAATACATTGACCAGCTGAGTGGTCTTGTTTTGTAGAAATTTCCATGTATGATCCATAATTTTAATTAGTTTTTTCTAATAATAAATATCATGCTTAATTGGTATGATATTTGAGTTAAGTAAATTTGAATTCTAAGGTATGTACATTCTGAGGATATATACATGGAACACATTGTGGACTTGAGATATGTTTTTTCGAACCATCAAGAAGTATTTTATGACCTTCATTTTAAAAAAATCATTTAAAACTCACATTTCAATTACAAATTTTGCATCAAAAATCAGAGGTAGACATTTGAAAAAAATTTCTATGAAACCCAAATCATAAAAAGTGTCAATAAAACATCATCTTAAATAGATGGAATGTAAAAGATTAATATCACCACAAAACATGGTTTTCGATTAGATTAAAATTAGTGGAAAGTGAAAAAATGGACAGAAAAGAGATTTTAACTATCATGTTTTGATGGATAATGATGGAGAATATCATCATTAAATGGATAATTATCTAAACAATGTGCACCAAACAGGTCTAAAAGAGTTCATCTATATCAATATAAGGGGTTATAATTGAATAAATTTTTATTTAAAAAATCATTTGAGTAGATATATTTACATGATTTCTTCTCATAAGTACAACATCACTCGTTGGTTGTGTCTTCGTCAATGTATTCTTCATCTCTTAATCCATGAAATAAAGTTGAAAATGTAATGCCTACAGAACTAGAGGATCATAAGCTCCATAATTGATGAAAATTAATTCCCTCTATCTATTAATAATTATAACTAAATTGTTATCACATGTTATCCAATACGAATAAATAATCATGTGGTTATGTAATACATTAATCTCAAAAACAACATTAATAATTCAACATAAACAATTTCATAAATGGTTACCCTTCCCAACCTTCCAAAATATTAAAATCCAAAAAATTCAAAATCAAATAATTAAAATTCCAAAATCAAATAATCAATTTTCCACCAATCATCTTGACATTAATCGTAATTATCCCACACTAAACATGTGAATACCATTATAATTTTTTCTCATGAAACATGGTTGTAGAATGAATTACAATAAAACCTTAGTGAAAATCCACATGCTTTAAAAAATTCACTCTTTCCTCATACCATGAATCAAAAATATATATATAAGGATATTCTATGATATCATAAACCACATTTTCCTCATATTATTAACTTGTTCCAATGTCCTAAATACTATGCAATTTAATTTATCTAAATAAAACACATATTTACCTCTTTACCCCAACATCATTCACATATTAAGGGTTACAGTTCCCTTAATTATTTGTTCTCTAAAACCACCACATCATTAAATTTTCATGGTTACCAGTACCATTCACAACATGCTTTGAAATCTTAATGAAAAAACTATAGTTGACTAATCTTTTGATGATTCATTATTCCATAATACAATAAAAATACTTCTACAACATTTTTATAGAAACAAAATACAAAAATACTTTATTCCTTCCAATTTAATTTTTGAATTTTTTTTAGTCCTTCCGTTATCTAAAAGTTAATTCTTTTTCCATGGCATTGATATGGATAATTCACATGTTTCACACACTTAATACATTGAACTCCTCAATAAAATGTCACTATATGAACTTATTTCCAACATTTATAACATATTCCCCTTAATTTAATATATTCTTCTTGCTCATTCTTCCCACCCTCTAGACATGTATGGAGATGAATATTTTTTCTTTTATATTCATGAACTTTCAAAAAAGTTTATCTTCCCCTTATTCTATGTTTTAGGGATCTCACCAAAGATAATTTTGTTAATAATGTATCATGATAGGTGATTAGGTATAATCACAACATCCTTTACTCTAATAATTATCCAATTTTATTTCTAATCAGCAATTTATTCATCACATTCAAGGTCAACATTATTCCTTCTAGTTCCCACATTTTACTAAAACTCGGAAGTATAGTGTGAGAAACAACAATCATAGTAGAAACCCATATAATCTATAGAAATTTACTTATCAAATTTCAACCTATAAAACCTTAGGGTTAATAAAAAGTTATTAATGATCGATACCAAAACTCTAGGATTGTAGCATTGAATTTTACTTAGGGTTTTTACTAAGGATTTCATACACTAGTTTCTATTATTTAACTAAAATTTTTCATTGATACCAACTATAATGACCCTATCCTAACATATAGATACATTGCATCATTTTTTCCAAATATTTAGTATATTACACAAACAGATTTCCAAATTCCGTATTATTTTAGGTCCGATGGAAACATAGAAGCATAAAAACTAGTTCATAAAACATAAAAATTGTCTCACACATATTCCTTCATAACTAGAACCCTTCTTGACAGATCATTCTTAATAATTTTCTTCGTATCCTTGGGAAAATAAACAATAGAGAAGGGTGAGGTCATATGCTCAATAAGGGTAACAATGGAGGTATCAATATTAATATAATAATTTTGGAATAATAACATCAACATAACAATTATAAATTATACCATATATATCAAAGGTCTAAATATCGAGTTAGGGAACAAAAAATATATGTTCAAAGATATGAATCATAAAAGAATCGAAGAAAAAATTCATAAGATCATAATATTGACATGAAACAAGAAATTGTTCCATACAAAAAAATATAACATAGTGAACATGTATAAATAAAAATAGCTTCACTCATTGATCTAAGGATATAAAACCAGGCCATTAGATAAAACATATAGTCTTGAAACTAGGTCCTTTCATAACCTTATGGTCATGAAAGAAAATTCCATGCATGGAATTGTTAACATTAAATTAGGTTCTTGCAAAACATATTTACATCATGAGTTATTCATATTTATCCAATTAATTAGAGGGAGATATAGGCCACACCCATCATAAAAATAAAATCATACATACATCTTCTACAAAATCATAAAACATTCAGCATATTAGAAATCGTGTAAGGAAATTACTTTCATAAACATTTCATCCTAACATAAATCATGAAATATAGAAGGGTTTAATTAAAATAATTCATAAATAATCATGAAAAATGATAAAATTAATAATGATAGTATACATGAATAACATATCCAACAATTCTTATGCAACATACAATGATTTTATATTATATGGGAAATGGTTTTGTTATATCACATGAAATAATTCTCGAATAACATATCCAATTTAAAATCATTTATTTTTAAAGAGATGCAGAACAATAAATGAAGTAATTTTCATGGAAAATAACATTGTATGATTATAAATTAATAATCAATTCATGAATGTGTCATGACGGTATAAAATTATGTTCATGCCGTATAAGTTAAAAAATCATTCCATTCACACTTTTGTAAGAAAAAACATAAAATACCATTTTTAAAAATTAAAATAATTTTTCATTTAAAAAATTTATAAAAATTGAAAAGAAGTGTAAAAAATAATTTAAACAATTATTAATGAATATTAAAAACATTTTTGAAGTCATTTTATAAAACATGGACATGGTAGAAAAATATTCCCCAACAGATACTTAAACATAAACAATATCGAACAACAATGAGATTGTGGAATGAACCAATACTAATTCGTAAGTAGTCAAATCGTATGCACTGATAAATAATGAAACATATATGGATTTTTACATACCGTAATTTTTAATTAATATTCATGAATTGAATTTATGTGTAGCATATAGACTATACAAAAGAAACAATTAGGGTTATAAGGAATGTCTCCCATAAAAATAAACATGAAGGAAACATCCATTACCATAAGTCTTGAATTATATCATATACATTAATATATAATGTATAATAAACATAATTTTGTTATAAATCTTCTATAGTAACATATTCTTATATATAATACCATATATTATTTCCTTTTAACTTTATATTTCTCCCTTATTGACAATTTCCTTTTAATGTTATGTTCTAGGTAGTAACTGATTTGTTTGAATTGTTATTTATAGTACTCATAATTAGATCATTATTTCATCATCTGAATATTGATAATAATTATATAAATTTCATATATATTGATTATATATGTATTTATGCTGATTCAAAAAAATTAGAGGTAGAAAATAGAATGCATCACTCATGGAGATGGTAGGTCGTACGTACGCATGAACATTATTTTCATTTTCTTGTTTGATTAAATAAAATAAAATTATATGATATATTATAATTATATATTAATTTTTATGTCATATATAGCACATATATTTATTAAAACATCCCTTAATTCATTTCATGTAAAGCATGAATGAGACACATCCCTTCACGATGCAATAGACCGTCGTACACACGAACGTTGTTATATTATTCCAAAAAATTGGAAAGAAATACGTTATGTGTGATACAACAATTATAAAATCATAATGGAATCATAAAAATAATATTTATCATATATAAAAGATAAATTCATAATTATTAAAAACCTTTAATGGTGGAAATTGAAGAATGAACGTCATCAGTTCACATGATGGCAGTCCTTCGTACAGACGAATGACGATTGTGTTTCTCATTTGATCGAAGTGTATGTTTTTTTTGGTCAAACCAATAACATAAAAACATATAAATATATTTAAGATATTAATGTTATTATATAAACATGAAATAATTTTTTAAGGGGGTTGAAATGAGAAATAAAACAAAAATGTTTGTTCATGAATGTTATCTCTTCTTTGGTTATCTGTTTTTTGTTTACACCAAAGGACTTCCTTAGGAAGATTTAATCCAAAAGGATGGACTCTTTGATGAGGGTATTGAATATGGGAGTATATTGGTATTGTTTTTTCCAAAAAAATAGTTTTTATGTGTTTTTAAAATAGAAGAAGAGGTTCCATTTTATAAGACAGTAGAGGTGACTCTGTTAATTTTTCAAAATATTTAATCAATATAAATTAATTTTCTATAAAAAATGGATCTAAAAATATTTTTTAATATATAATTATTATGTATTTTTATCCATTCATATAATTAATATTATACATATTTTGACTATTTTTAATCCTTATTTTTTGTATTATTCTTTACTTAACCCCTAAAATTCATTTTATGACAACATAGATTTTTACTATTTGATTGTTAATAAATTTAAAATAAATTGATAAACAACCAATATATGGATCAGTGATAAACTATTCAAATTTATCCCAATCAATTGACTAGATTTTAGATTTTTTATAATTTTATATCGATGAGTAAAATATTATATATATTAGAATATCATTTATGTAAATTTTAAAAATATTCATTAATTTTAATTTTGAAAATATTAAAACAATAAGATATATTTGATAAACTTATTTAAATTAATCCATTATATTTTAAGGTAGTTTAAAAAATTATTTTATGACATTAATTATCTCATATTATATGAATTTTAATATTTTCAATATCAATTATTTAATATCTTCATTGGTAAAATAATTACAACATCACTATAGTGAAAGCCTTTAAGGTATTTGTTTTTTTTAATTTGAAAATAAATTTCCATGATGAAGATAAATATTATATATTTATGAGTACTATTTATGGTTGAATATATCTTTATTATGACTATATATTAAAAATGTTATACTTATTAACAACATTTATTTGACAATTTTGAACTTTTTGAAAATGAAATAATATAAGGTATTAAAGTCATACAAGTGTCTTAGAGAGGTCATAGATGAGTAAAACGTTTTCTTTGGTTCTAAAATATATCATTCAATAAAATTAGGACAAGTGTATGGGTAATTTTCTAATATTTGTAAAATTATTTTAACCCTTAGTTGCATGATTTACCCTCAGTCATGGTAATAAAATTATTATGTTTACTCTTCAGATCATCCAAAAATAAAATGGACATGTTTACAAATTTTTGCAATATGATTCAAAATATGGAATCAAATTTTCAAAATTAATAACAAATAACTTTCTAAAATTAATTTTTAATTAATCCCATAGAACGGGTAAGGAAGAAAGTTTTTATTATAAATGTTCAAAAGTTTGAAATGTTTTTACATAAAGAGTTTGTATAAAAATTATTAAAATGACCTAAATTGAATTAATTAATTTAAAATTGATAAAATTTCTCTTTAAAACTAAATCATTATAAATTATTACATTAAAATTCAATTTTTCAATTAAAATGCATTATTTTTCAAAATCTACCAAATAAAAAATATTAGATAAATAACAGAAATAAAATAAAATTTAACTGTTATATTACTATTTAAAAAAATTGTGTTTATTTTTGCAAATAAATTTAAAAAAAATCAAAATTTACTTAAAAAAATCTTCTATTAAATGCAATAAAACTTTTTTTAATATAGTTTTTTACCGTAAAACAAGATTTATTTTTTATATCATGTCTAGATAATACATAGGATGAATGTTACAAATTATATTAAATATTATATATATGTATGTATGTATGTATATATATATATATATATTATTAATATAATTCAATAAGAGGGACTTGTTTATTTTATTGGTATAAAAGAAACTTGTTCTTATTTAAATGGTTTTTCAGAAAAATATTTTATTTTGTTCAAAAGTATTTTATTTTTATTTTTAATTAATTTTTCACCAAAAATTTCATTATATGTACATGTGTAACCCATATTTTAACAAATCATTTTATCATGTTCATAACTACCATTCTAATGACTAGATTGTAATTCTATTTTTCAAATAATTTTAATAATAAAATATTGTTTCATAGAAACTCAATGTTGTGTGTAACACAAGTAATCTGGTGTTTCATGTTGTAAAAGTATATATTGTTGTATCCTATAATGAAAGATTAAATATGTGTACTGTGAAATGAAATACATAAATTAAGTTGAATTTATGTTAAAAGAAAAAAGTTTAAAAATAATTAGGGTGTTGTAGATGTCAGGTGGGATTACCAACTTGGTATTTAAAAATTTTAATAATTTATTATTCAAATAGTTGTGTTTTTTTAGGAAAGATTAAATTTTATTATCATGTGTTTTTATTTTTATCAATAATTTACATGAAAACCTTTTTATAGGTTAACTTAGTCTCTTGTTTCTTATATATATCCAAGAGCATGTAGGCTTATATAATTTTTTGATGACTTATCTTCTAAGTGTAAAATTCACCCATTCGATGCCTTTGAGTAAATTAAGCTATGTTATAGGTTGGATTATAGGATATGGGAAAGAATTGTTCTAGAATTTCTATATCCATCCAAATGTTTCTCCTAAAAATTTAGAAAAACACCGCAAAGGTGAATCAATTTTCCCTTGGATCTAAGGAATATAATTTTTTTGATAATAGGGGAGCATAGAGAAAGATTTTTTCAATATCCTCAAAAGGAAAAAAAATCCCATGAGTAAAATCTATTATTTTCTCAATGTTGGAGAGAAGGGACATAAATTCCAAACAATGAGAATAAAGGGAAAATGTGTTCCCAAAGAAAGTAAAAATTTATTCATATTGAAGTAAAACATTTCATGGGAGAAAATATTATGATAAATTATATTGAAAAATACCTTTTTATTTCATTACCAAAGTAAGAGGAAGAAGTTTTTATTTTTTATAAAAAATACTAATGGTGATATTTCTAGGACCCTATGAGTTTGTGTTGGATTTATTTGAAACTATATGTGGTAGAATATGTATGGATAAATGACCAATGTAATAATATATGATAAGATTAGTTATCTAAGGGTATATTTATATGACCTTGACTTATGTAAAGGTAGTGGATTACCTCCTTGAGCTATTCAAGGTAAGAGTACAGGATAATATAACTTTTTTCATGGTTTAATTTCATACCATTGACCTAGGTAAAGGTAATAGATTACCACCTCGGACTATGTAAAGGTGAACAAGTAAATCTTGAGAAATCTGAGGGTCAATAAACATCTTGAGTAAAGTCAGTCTAAAAATAAAATGACAATTATAAATATAAGTAATCATATAAAGTATTTGTAAAGGTAATTCAATTCATGTGTAAATTTAACATACATATTTCTTAAAGGTAACTTAGAACCCATTGAATTGAATATGGGTAATCTTGGAAGTTTTTTTTATTTGTAAGGGAATAAAAAACCATTATAAGAGTTATCATATATGAATTTGGTTATGTAAAGGTCATCATAAACATACATAAAGGTCCATAGGGAAAACCATAAGTTTCATAAAGTTAAATAAAAAATATTTAAGCTTTATAAGGGTAAATAGGAACCTCTGTAAGGGTAATAGTAGTTCCTTTCTCTATGTAAGTGTTAACCTCTTGTGCTGAACCTCCAATAATGGGGTATGCATATATGAGTATTCTACACCTCATATTTATATTCCATGACATATATATAAGGATCATACACAATGTGATATCCAAAGTATTATTCAGTATACATAATAGGTAGTTGTGATTGGGAAATAATCTTAAATATATTACCGCACTGCAAGAGGATACCATTCATAAGAATGTTTTCTAGAAAAAATCCACAAGTCAAAATATAAAGAACTATATCATTTTAATTAGAGTGATTGTCTTGAATAATACATATATAAAATTGGGAATCCCACTATGGGTATAGAGATAGTTTTGTGGATTCATAATTGGTGAGTTGATGGAGGAATTATTACACATTAGTGCCAACATCAATGGTGTTTTACTGAACATGTCAATAGACAATATTTTGTTTTGAAGTGAAATAAGAAACCACAATGTTTCATGGTATTAAGAATAAATACATTTTTAAGGGTGTTTTTATTGAGAATAATTAGATATGTTGTAGATATTATACATATGTAATTGGGATGACGTGTCATAAAATCAATGAGTCTCACAAATATTTGATGATGCATGCAATGATCATAAATTCCTTCAAAATCAAGAATGTATTTAAAACCTAGATTCTAGTGGATTTAAATTTTGTTATATAATTTTATCATTTTTTTAATTGATAATAAATAAAACATTATAAAGAGAGAGAAATTATCTATGAACAAGTTTCATGCATATAGCTCTATGTGAATTTTGGTGATGATGGATTTTATTAGAATTTGATGGAGGTTTTCTCAAGGTTGTATCTATATTAATCTATAGAAATTATTTCATTTAAATAAAAGATTATAGGTTTATTTAAAAATTAAGACTTGAGATGACATAGAATTATATGTTAAAAATACAGAAAGATAAATCGAACATGAGATATTCTTCTTCCTATAAAAGTATAGTATAAGTAAAAGCCTATGTGAAACACTCTGCATAAAATATCAGAATATCTGTATACATAAAAGGAAGACACGACGATGTTAGTTTTATTTCTTGAAGATGTATTACCATTTAAAAATAAGGATCCCAAAATTTTCTTAATGATATAATTACTAAGATGTATGAAGAGTCATGTCAAGAAAAATTACTGAATGGATTTAATGATTATTCCCAAATTTGTTGTATGAAATAATTAAAATATTTTTTTTATAATAGTAAGGTAAAGGCACTCCATACGTTCACCAGAAGAAGTATTTTAAGTTTAAATTTTTGAATGGGGTATTTTTTTTATTCAAGTAGATATTCACATATTATATATGAAGTATAAAAATAAGAGATAAAAAATATTTATACCCATAACGAAATATGTAAGTGTTTTTTATCATATTTGACAAGAATTTCATTAAATTGTGGTAGAAGAACATGTCTATAAATAGTGGGTGAACTTCAGTAGACTATTGTGTGAAGGATAATAATGCTAGTATCCTTGGTAGAGGAGTGACCCTTTCCCTAAAATGTCTTGTGTGGTATTGATCCTAGACATAGAGAAACTACAACCATATTATATATACAAAAAATTAGTGGGACAAGTATATTCTAGTTCATTAACACGTTAATAATGGAATACACCTTGGATTTTCCGAAAATGGTTGAACCATATAAAAACTATTATGTCCCAACATACATTACATAATTTCAAAATTTTATAAATTTTTTTGAGGTGGAGTATGGGTAAAGGGTAGATATTATTTGAGCATAGATTATACCCATGTGGGAATGAGATAAAAAAATTAAAATTAGCAAAATGATCAAAATTGGTCACACCCAAGTCCCCCCCCCCCCCCCCGCAGGATGCCTTGGGGTCCTTTCAATTTCTCTAAAACCACCTTTATAATTTATTATGATGAATAATAATAAAATATCTTTCTAATATATCTTTATCAACACTAAATTTAACAAAGTGAATGAATTTAATTTAATGACCTTGATTGAAATTTTATAATCATAATGAATACAATAATGTAAAAAGTTTTCCATTAAAATAGAGTGTTTATAACCATGGAATGGTATGGTATAATTTATTTCTATATAATTGACAAATATTATCTGATGGTTAAAAAATAGGGTTCATCCTTGAAGTGTTTTTAATGAAATTGTATTCTTATAAGATAAATGTACTCCCACACTAATTAAATATTGATAATTAGTTTTTAATAAAATAGTGGCTTCAATCATTAATAATTATCTCCTAGTTTCTATACTTTCCCTCTCTCTATTCACTCACATAAGCTCTAAATTTTATGAATTGACTAATTTATTTAATCTCCCAATATATCCATTTAACCCCATCTAAAATGTACTGAGGTATAGATAAGTTTTTGGTTATCAAAAATAAGAATAAATCCAATAGAACACAATATAACCAAATAAATCCTTCATTCTCTTTCAGGGTGTGACATTAATATTGAATATCTATGGATTCCATGAAAATGTGTTTTTTCATCAATAAAGATATTGAATATTCTCTTATATGGTAGTCTTTTTCTTATTACAATCCACATTCTTAACAATTTACTCACCCTAGTCAATACATCACATCATAGTAGCATCTCAATTTATCATACATATTAAATATTTAATTTCAACATCAAAATAAAACATCAATCAAAATTTCTAGGAACTGTTAATTAAATTACAAGAATTTTATAAATTAAAACCTTTAATTTAATAATGGATTTATTTAAGGATTTGGGGTGTTGAGTTTTATTAGTACCACAATGAAATATTTTATCCATATATTCAAAACCACATAAATAAGTATTTCATGATGAATCATGACATGTTAAAAAAATCCATGAATTATTTTTCTTTAAATGAAAAAAACACTTTGAATTAATCCTTTAAATTTTAATCTCTATTTCTAATAGATATATCATGACATTGTTATTCATCATTTTTATTCAACACATGATACAAGACCTCAAATATAATTTGGTTCATATCCTTATGTCTTAATGGTAAAATTACTATTTTTAACCAGAACCATAGTTGACCAATATGACATGGCTTCTCAATCAAATTTTTTATTATTTTGAAAAGACACATTATGGTTAAGTGGGAACCAACAAAAAAACATTTCCAAACATCCAACCCCAAGATCCAGACTCAATATTCAAATTACACACTTTAAAATTAAAAAAAAATCGTAAGTAGTATTCATTACCTCAAATAAGGTCCTTGGATTTTCATCACACCAGATAACTAAGGAGGAGACTAACACAATATAACATTGTCATCATAAAATTGCTGTCATCATTATATAAAAACACAGAAACTGAACACCAAATATCATCATAAATCTCAAATTGATGAACATATTCAAGGTAGATAGCAATACCGCCACAGTAGAAGACCAAAACAGATCACCACATCCATCAAAACCAAGAAGAGAAGACGTTCCAAAATCCATCAATCCCTATAGGATCATAGGGAAATATATAAATCCACTATAGAGAAGAACTTCCAAAAACACCGTCGACTACTCAAACTCATGTCCAAAAACTCCTTGGGATCCACCATGAAAATACAGCAAGGAGAAGATTTTTGGAAACCTAGAGCCAGTGTAGAATTTGAAGCAGAAAAGTTCCTAAATAGAAGGATGTGACCACTCCCATGATAGTTGAACCCTCCCTTCGGGGTCACCACCAGACAATCGACACAAAAAAACTATCATAACCAATATTAATGAAATAAAACGACAAATGAGATAAAGTGAAATGATAGCATCAAGGACATAGAATAATGAAGTATAAAAAGTGAAATTATAACCAAGAAATATTACATGAGAAAGAGGGGAATGAACCCCAATTATAGAAGTGGATTTTTGAGGAGAGGAATCAACCTGGTGATACCAAATACCCAGAGCAATGCTCCACCATAACCATCATAATTCTCCATAGGAACCATCGTACTGTACCAAGATGGGTTAATGAATGATGGGGAAGGAAAAAAGGGAATGGGAGGAGAGAGTCTAAAAATTCTGGTACGGAATGCAACACAATGATGACATAGCTGAGAAGTCCATCAATGTGAGAAAACATATGTGGAATTTAGAACAAGTGAGAATGGAAAAAATATTAATTTTTTTATCATGGAGTCCAGATCTAAGGCTAGATCTGAAATCTCCATGCACCAGATATTTCCCCGAGGTCATTGCACGATGAAGTGAAGAAGACACTACATGATGATGGAACACTGAGACAGGAGTGGTCAGAAAGAGAGGATACAATAGAATTTTAGACACATGATGAATGAAATATTGAATGCATGGATGAAGAGAAATATGAGGAATTCCTTGATGAATAATAAAAACCATGAAGGATGTTACTTCATCACTAGGGAAGAAAACCTTAAAAATAGGGGAACCTTTCTTGGGAGAGTAAACTAGGAGAGAAATAATCCATCATGATCCAATATGACATGGAATTTCAAGATTCTTCATTTACAAAAAAAAAACATTATTTAGATACTATTCTTTTTTATCCTTTTTTATTATGATGATCAAATTTGAAGTTCTTATCCTATTATCTGATTATTTCATCATATAACCTGACAAAATACTTCAAATCATGGCATGTTCTAATTCCACAGTTTATCTTAGTATTTCTCTATACATCTCCAAGATAGATGAAAATCACAGCACCCTAACAATCATCCATTAATTCAATAATTTCATAGTGAACATCCATACATTATTTAATAATATTAAATACCTGGGATCAAATGTGATTTATATATTAAAAATAAAATACAACAATATAACAATTGATTGTCAATTATAGTAAGTAAACATTTATTTTTAAAGAGACTATTTCATCACACACCAAGATTTAATCAAGAATGTAGTTGAAAAATAAATTAACAAATATAATGGGTTTAAATTTATGAAAATAATTTTATTTTAAAATTCATTGTGTTGTAATTATATTTAGGTGAATTTTGGATTTTTTAAGAAATTGATGACTTTGGGGTGAATAGTAAAAATACCTATTTTAAAAATGTTATAAATTATATGAATTTATAATGATATAATAATAACTTGAATATTTATGAAGTATTTTTTCTAGATGATATATATATTTATTAAGTAATATAATGTATTTAATAATATAATGCAGACATTATCAATCTATGGTTAACATTTTTGAAATCTAAGTAAATTTTTTATTCAAATAAAAACACTTTTGGGTTCGTCACTCATAATATATTATTCACAATGATTTTTTAGGTTTAGGTTTTTTGAAATAAAAATATTTATAATTCTATCTAATATGACCCAATTAATTCCATTATAATAAATATTATATTTTTTTGTAAAATCAATTTTATGATTTAAATAAATATTTTTCTAAAAATGGTTTCCATTGTATTTTACAAATATATATTTATTTTTTTTAATAATTATGGAATTTTAATCTTATAAAATCGATTAAAACTTTTTAATCCTTATAATTAGTTTAATTATTAAGTTTAAGTTAATTTTTTTTCATAATTATTAGCAACCAATGTAAATATTTTTCACTTAGGTTAGGGGTAAAATAATTATAAATGGTTAAAAAAGGAATAAAGAATCAAGAGAAAATTAAAAACTTATTTAAATATCATTGGTTAGTTTTATTTATTAATTAATCTTATAATATTAAAATATATTATAATTTTTATCCACTTTACTTTAGTGATGCATATATTATACAATAATGATTCAATTTTTTAAATATTTCCCACCAAACTCACTCATATATTGGCACCCATTTTCTATATTTTCCACAACACATTAAAACTTATATCAACAAAACCCTACCAAAATTATTTTCAAAAATTATTCCCCACTTCCTTTAGATCCTAGACTAACTGAATGACAAATTCAGCAAAGCAAAATGTGTAATCGAAAAGAGGTTAACAAAACAGGAGGTATATGTTCTTATTGAGGTTTTCTATGTTCCTTATTTCATAAAACTAATAAAAATTTTAAATAACCTTGTTAAAATAATAAAATACATATATTGAAAATTAAAATATGTTATTATGTTAATGGTACACTCATTTTCTATCTTTCACCATTTTATGGAAAATGAAAACATTTCCCATGCATACGTACGAAATATTTTTTCTACATAGCAATGTAATTATTTTTTTCAAGTGTGATTTACATGGATTGTTATAAAGATTATATTTATAACCAAATTTGAAACTAAATAAATAATTATTATTTAAGAAATATAAACTATCATCTACCTTCTTACCCTTCCATTTGATGGAGAATGATAATATTATTCATGTGTATGTGTGGAATACTACCTCTCTGTAGAAATGGGATTAGTTTTTCTATTACCACTATGCATGGATGATTTTAGAATTTACAATAATTCAAAAAAAATATGTCTATAAAATTATTACAATTTTGTTGATTATGGAACATTTTCATAACACCTTTAATTATGGTCAATATACTGAAGTAATTTTGGATAAATAGATTGATCGAGCTTAAGTGGTATATATAAGAAAGAACAATTCAATAAATGAATTACAAATGATTATATAAAAGCTATAAAAAATTTGTCATAGTTGAAAATTTTACTTAATAAATTATTTAATAATTTTATATTAATTATTCAGGAGGATATAACATTCTTGGCCATGTAGATGTCTTAGGTAAGAGTTTATTTTAAAATTTAATTTTTATTTGGGATTATTTATTTTTAAAATCCCATTGGAATTAATAATAATATTTTCTTATTTTATACTCCTTATATTTTTATATCCTCTATTTACATATGAAATTAATATGTTTTCAACTCATTTCTACATCTTGGGTAATTAAATGGACTGAGAATGTATTTTCAAAGAAATCCCAATTTATTTATTCTTTTTGTCAAAAATCACTATTCACTAAATCCATGTTCTCTATAATTTTTTAAATAATGTTTTTAATATTAAAAAATTATTATTTAAATTATTTTTAACTTTATATAACAATATTAAAAAAATTAAAAAGAATACTTGTATCATTTTTAGGATGAGGTACTTTTAAATTTTTACCAAAAATGTGAAAGTAATATTTATTTTATCATTTACTGATTCAATGGTTTTTCATTGCATAATAACTATTATTTTCATTGTATATTAATTTACATGATTCCATGGTTATTTTCAAAGAAAATAATTTTCTCAATATTTTGTAAATTTTTATTTAAAATTTTATCAACATAAAATGATATTGTTCTCGTTTTTTCAATGAAATTCTCATATATTATTCTTTGGAAATTTATAACTATATAAACATAATTTTATGATTTTTATGATTTACTATGGAAATTATTTAATGATACCATCCACATCATTTCTATTTATGGATAATGATTGTGTTTTTTGATTTATTGGCTAGGGAAAATGTTAACATTTTGTATGATTGTATTTTTCTTATATGAATGTTTATATTGATTATGTATTGAATTGTTATTCATTTATTTTATATGATAATTGAATTGGGAATGGTAATGGATGAGTGAGGCCCATCATATCCCTTGATTAGTCGATATGTTTCATGAGACAAACTATTTTTCATATTTGGTGTAGTCCTTACTTCTATTTGATGTCTTATCATGAGGCCTTGATATTAATATTCTGATATTCGACAATATGAGTTATATCATTATGAAACCAGTCATTGATATCTAGGTTATTATTTATTTTTCTACATCATCCATGCACATATTTCAGTTTTATGATATTAGTGATGTGGTGTATTTTATTATTATTTATGTATTTCATATAATTTATGATTTATTTATTCTATGACACCTTCTATTATATGATTTCTCATACTTATCATTTGAGATCACACATTATTTTGTTTTTATTTTTAGATGACACAAAGAAGGTATATATGAGTGATTTTAGTGATATAATAGAAGAAATAATAATGTTACCTCTAGAATTTCATGATGTATTTCTTATTTTAAAATATAATTTTAGAATCATGTATGTATCTAGACTCCCAAAAATACTAAACTATTCAACCCATTGGGATGTGACCTCATTTATCTGGTACCAATATAGTAAGATAATCACCATCTTTTGGAAAGTGGACATGGGGTGTTACAACTAGAATTAAAGGAAGTTTTGGATAAACCCTTGGAATTAGATTTAGGAAAACATATATTAAAGAATATAAATGTGTGATGGTCACTAGGGACATGTCTAAGTGTAAGATAATATCATGATGTTTTGGTAAGGAATAAAATTTATGGTTTCCTAGAAATGGAATCCCATTCTAGACACTATAATTTGGTTACAGTTGTGGAAAAGATTTATCTATAAAAGAATAGTTGAGTATCAACTTTATCTTTACTTGGTGAACAATCTGAGATCCTAGGACTACTCACCAGTCTTGAAACTCTTAGGGAATAGTATTTGGTTAATTCACGAACATTTTATATACAATTATAAATGACTTGAAAATATTTTTATGATATTCTGATATTTATATTGATATTAAGCTTAAGATTTAGAGATTAAATATGGATAAATTTTTAATTTATGTTAAGTGTTACACTATATTTATAATTATAAAATATGATTGAAAATTCAAAATGTTATGAGATAATTAAGTATATGAAATTTACTTGAAATTAAATCTAGTAGAAAGAATACGAAATCATAACAATAGACATAATCTACATAGGGATTACCCTCCTTGGTAAGAAAATGAATTTGGAGGTAGTGATGAACAAATTATAACTATATTAGGAAACTAACTTATATCTAGGCAAATAAAATTTCCTATATGGGTTATCCTACTACATGAATTCTAGAAAACCTTAAAATTTTTATTTAGTTTTTCATAATCATATTTTTAATATGGTTGATGGGGAGCCCATACATGACTCGTAGGCCCAAAGGCTCCTGGCTTAATTACCTGACATCAAAGTCCCTAAAGAACTAACAGTGCTACAATAGACCCTCCCCATAATATTTTTAGATAATCTATATCTCCAGACTTTCAAGACTACATAACTAGAATTACAATGTTCTGAGATGCATGGTTCCTAGTACTGATGTCAATTTTATGCCTTCTCATCGTTCCTAGTCTGGTATACATTGTAATGTTAGATCTACTATACTAAGGCCACAGTGAGATCTGTATTTGTGGTTCCCCGCAATTTTTTTCCTCTACCTATAATGTCTCAATGTCAGTCATCAGATGTGTCTGTTGGACTTCCATCATCATTGGAGTGACCACCATAACAGAGGATACTCCCTCCAATCATCGTCTTCCAAATATTGTGGCTCGATGCTAGACCAGCCCATCCTCTTATCACTCTCGGATGATCATCCAATGATGACCATCAACACCATCAAGGAAAAAATTGATACCTCACATTGTCTTCATATAAAAATCTCAACTCCTATTGAGGACATCACCCCACCACCAAATCTTTCAAAGGATGATCATCACGTGCTCGTTGAGTACCAGCCACACTAGGACATCCTCTTCCACTGCTTGCCTAAAATTCTAAATGCCATAAATATTGTGGTTCTGCCAGTATTTGATCCTAGGATTTGATGATGATTTATGGGGTTCCTTTTAACAGTAGATTAGACACCAATTGCATGGAGAAGCATAATGACACACAAAATGGTTCAATAAATTTTTACTATATTATATAAAAACAACCTTCATATTTCAATGGGACTATAAATCCATTAGTATTCGAACAACATATAAAGTGACCATAGAATATATTTATCACTTTGGTAAGTAGTGAACAAGAGAAATTTATCATGTTAGTGTATCATATTATGATATATATTGATAAGTAGTGGCAATTTTTTCATAACACAAATGAGTCATAGTAAATTGATAATATGGAGTGGAAGACTGCCAAAGAGATATTCCTCAAAAATATATTTATCTTGAAAAACAAAAATATATAGATAGAAAATTCCTTGATCTACGAAAAATTTAAAGATAAAATGTTTCCAAAAATGAATTTTACATAATAAGTCTTGGAAATAAAGCTTCTGATTATTTATGTAATCCCAATAAGTTATATTAGTTTCTTTGATTATGGGAAAAATCATAGCCTTCAATGAGAATTGGATTCTCAAAATTTTTTATATGTGTGGATATAGTATGATGTTCTATCAAGACATATAAATAATTATAAAATTATTATGTTTTCTATGGGAAACAAGAAAACAATCTGGTGGATGAGAACCCTAAAAATGATATACAAAAAATGGGAAGGGAAGGATGAAATTCCCATCTTTTTATAATTATGGAAACAAACATCTAGAAAAATATTGGTTAAAATGGGAGTTTTCATCATCTTTGGAGATAAATTATATAAGGCATATGATTATAAGAGAAATAAATAAACTTCCAATGTCTAATTCTTCAACAAAAAATAGACAGGGCACTATTCAAATGAATTCCCCAAGAATCAAGGTAATATTTCTAAAATAATTCTGAGGGAGTAAGGCTGTGCTTATGAGATCACAACATCTAAGTTTTATGTTCCTAACTAACATAAATTACCAAGACCATAAATTACCAATAAATATATATAAAATTTATATAAAAACATAAGTTTTCAAGAACATAAAACTACCAAGACTGTCAATTACCAATTCATACAATTTCTAGGTTTATGTGATCACTATAGTTGTGGTCCAGGAATTAAAATTCGAACAGGAATATACATTAATAATACATATATTTTCTTTATATATTTTCCTTAAATTTATCCTTTTGGTGGTAATAATATTTAATCCATCAATATAACAAAATAGTTGACTCCATCCATGTGATGTTTGATACTCATCGCATGATCCATGTTTCCTTTCATGTTGGAAGTTTATCCACTATTTGTAATATATACTCAAGCTCAATCAATTTATTTTTTAAAAATTATTAACTAATACAACCATATCAAACATTTTCTTGTTGATTTAATTTTATTGTTTCTCATATTCTGGAAGTTTTCATACATTTACTCCTTTATAATTGATAGATATTACATATTTTATAAATTAAAAACCTATTTTGGTATTTTATATTTCTTGATGACTCCTTGAGAATTTTTTTACTATAAATTTCAGTATACCTTTGTATACTCTTTGAAATCCTTAATGAAAAGTACATTTATTTTTTTCTATTACCATCACGAAATAAATATATTTCACTAAAAACATACCATGTATGATAAATATTTATTATATGTCTTAAATTATCTTTTTCCTTTATATAAATATATATATTATAGAACACTTAGCAAGCTCAATGTCCCCCAAAAAATACGCCAATTTTGGTGGCAGGTGTGCACGGGCACCCTTCCTACCATGAGCCTCCTGGTTTTTGGACACATGGCCAGTGCTGCATCCTACCCTTTCTGCCCGAATATTTCTGAAACTCCTTGGCACGCCATCATCCACTGCCCGGGAGCATAGGAAATCTGGAATAAATGGGGCCCGGCTTCGGATGCTTTTTCGGACTTTGTTTCTGACCTCCCTCATATTTTGATGCACTGGTGTTCCTCTCTTTCATCGTCCGATGAAAGCTCTTATTGTACCCTGGCCTGGATTATTTGGGTTTGACGTAATGATTCGGTCTTCCACCACGTTCATCAACCTCCCGAGTTCTGGATTGAACTAGCTACTTCATAGATTGAGGGCTGGAAAGACCGTAAAGGACACGTTATTCTAGGTGTTACCCCCGCATGTCCCCCTCATTGGACCCCCCCCCCCCACCGGAAGGGAGTACTGAGATTAATGTGGATGCTACTCTCCCCAAGGATGGGCCCATTGCTCTCGGCCTCCTAGAGCAAAATCACCTGGGGCATATTATTGCAGCAAAATATGATTCTCATCATGCTTTCTGGGAACCTACAGTTACTGAGGCTTCTTCCATCCTTGCAGGCATGATGCTCACTGTGGAATGTGGATGGGAATATATCATCATTGAGTCTGACTGCCTCTCTGTTATCAATTCCATTGACCACAATGATGTCAGGCTCCAGCCCTTTGGCTTCATCATCAGGAGAATTTTCTCGTTATGCCAAGGCTTCTCTTTTTGCACCTTCTCTTTTACCAAAAGGTAAGGAAACAATGCAGCCCATAAACTGGCATCCTCGGGACCTTTTGATGTCAATCAATTATGGTTGGACAATTTCCCGTCATGGATCTTCTTATGTACAGCTGCTGATCTTCTTCATTAATATTATCCTTCTTTCTTCTCAAAAAAACATTTATTCATAAAGAAAATATGTTTGTTTCAAGTAATTTTCAAACATTATTTAGGGATAACTATTCCTTACCTTTACCATTTCCACTATTCATGGGATTTCATCTCCAAAATATATTATAGGATTTATGAATTTTCGTGGTCTTCCAGAGTTTCTACAATTATGATGATTTTTACCTCAAAATCATTAATATTCTTGACCCTTTCATTCATGGTGTTGGTCAATCTATTAATAATTAGATTGTGTTATCACGCCATAAACTTTGATCAATGAGGTTCTCTATTTTTGGATTGTTTTGATTTACGCCAGTCAAGATCTAAATTCATCTCATATTTTCCCTCCTCTTGTCTATATATTTAGTATTTATATCCTTATTTTATAGTGTTATACTTGTTCATCTAGGCCCTCAGAACATTTATTTCCTTAATTACTGCCTCAAATTGCACCTTGAAATCAAGAAAATAGTTAATTTCATATTATTCACCATTTATTCTATCCTTATATTTTGTTTTATCAATTATATATATAAGAACATTTCCATTTAGGTCTTTTCAATCATCAATTTCCTAAACATCAATTTTCACTAAACTAGTATGCAATTGTGAAGGTATGTTATTCTTCTTAAAGAAATAATTCTTGGTCATTTAATGATTTTCATATGTATATAATATATCTATATGGGTATCTTACCTACCCCATCATATCGAAACCTCTTAGGATGCTAAGGTGAAAGGTTTCCAACCATTACACATTGAAATCTAGTGAGTGGAATCTTCCCTTTAAACATTATTTTCCCCATTTTATATTTGAGGAAAGGAATGATATGACTTTATTGACATCTTTTTCATTTAATTATTCTTAAATAGTAATATTTCATTGAGTTAATGGTTCCCATTTGATATATCTTCTTTTCCATAAGATAACCCTTAATGGTTTTCATTTAAAAGGAAAAATGTGTAATATAAAAATCATCCAATGAGATAATTTTTATATATTTCTACTCAATCACTAAGGCCTTAGAATTTATTTTAGGTGGTAACATTTTTAATATTTTCCAAAATATATTGACATGTTTAAGGTTTTAACCAATTAAATTCATAGCCTCAGTAATCAAATTCCCTTAATTAAATATTATATCAATAGATTCATTTGAGTGTATCACCAATTCCTTATACATAATCCATTAAATGTTAATTTTTTTTCTCAAACATAAATTTTTCCTTCATAGATATCTAATATCTTCTCTTACTATTTTTTTTATCTACAAGATATAACCTTCCTATAAATTTAATTAGAGAATTATCCACATAATTAATTGATTCATTTATAATTTAAATACAAATACTTATGATCCCTTTTCAAGGTAATTTCACTTTCTATATTTATAGAAGTTCAATAAAAAAATTTACAAATCCAATCCTAAATTTTAAAATTACTATATCATACAATTCTTTTATTGTTGAAAATTATTTCCATTAAATCTCTAAATTACATTATGACTCATAGTCTTTTCTATATCGTCTAAAGAGAGAGAGAAAAATTCAGAAATACACAATGAGATTTGAAATCACAACGAAACAAAAAAGTTAAACAATAATACCACCTTTTGATCTCATAAAGAGATGAAACCTATAAAGGGGGTTGTATTAGGGTATGTAGATTAAAATTATTACATTATAATGATTTTATTTCTTAATTAGTCTAAATAAAACTCTCTTCCTCACAAAAATGTGAAAAATAATATATTTCCATAAAACAAAAGATTTTAAGTGGTTCACCAGCATATGGGCTATTTCTGAAAGGAAAAGCCTTTAAAAAGTTTCTATGTGCTAAAATAAAATTATTTTTAAATCATATACAATGTCCAAATAAGAAACATTTACCCTATTATTTTAAACCCACTCACAATATGATAACTCACTACTCACTCACTCATAAAGAACTCATTGGCCTCAAGAGTAAACTTTTTACCCCAAATATCATAATAAAAAACACTGAAAATCTAAAGATGTGTCAAATTACATCATGTTCATCATGATTAATGATCCCCTATTCCTAATTTGCCTAATTCTATCAACAAGATCAACATTTTTTTAATTTCAATAAAAATCATCTTTCAAATTTTTATCTCTCCCCTTTCTATTTAAAACATCTCTCATTTTCTACACTTCATGAGATATTAATTGGTGGTTAAAATATTCTCATATTATTAAAATCTTCCATGATATTGAATATCATCACACAACAGTATTAAATACTTTAAGAAATCCAATATTATTATTTTTCACCTCCTTATATCTTGTAAAAACATCAATGTTTAAACATTTTGAATCCTTCAAAATTTTACTGCCTCTATCACATTATAGTGAAACTGAAGATGTTATTGTATAATTCCTTAAAACATTTGATCCTATTAAAACAACATCCAAATCATCATCTATACACTGAATAATATTTTTTTAATGTACTTTTGAATATATATCTGATTAATACATTATGGTGTAACTGCAGTCATTATGGTATCATTCAAAATTCATTACCTACCTTTTCAACAAGATGTATAAAGAATAATATATAGCCTTTAAACCATTGTTGAAAATATCATCAAAAAATCACTGAGTTAATTTTGATATAACAATTTTCTTTGAATCTATAGAGTTTACACAATTCACCGAGGCACAACCCCACACAACAAATCAATAAGTTATATTTTAGCATTATTATGTAAAAAATATTTTCCATTTCACCAAAATTACTCTATAAAAATTATGTTCTTCATATAAATACCATGAAACAACTAAAAAACCCCAATTTATAATATCAAAGGAACTATTTTAAATATAGTATAAACTACATTGTAGTGTGCTATTTTATTTATAGATAATAATATCTCAAATTTCCTAAAAACCCCATAAAACTATAAAACTCTAAATCCTAATGATTTTATGAGTCCTTTAATTAATTTTCACTAATTTTTTTCATCTTACGTAACCCAAAATGAACCCAAATGTTTTTTCAAACAATATATGTAAAATATTATGAATAATTTTAGTATATTAAATCTACCACACTTGTACCTTTTCTCATAGGGATTAAATAAACCATAGTAATTTCATGTATGAATAAAATATTTTTAAATGGATCCAAATTTCAATATGATCACATCACCCAAAATTTACCATCATAAGAACTATAACATGAAAATTTTAACATGTAAAATTGAAAAATGGTAATATTTTTAATTCCAGTATCATAAATTTTTCCTGAACAATTTAAATACTAGTAAAAATTTATTAAATTCTTAACATTTATAGGTAAATAACCAATTGAGTCAACTCTATTATATTTGGGTGGTGGTGATAATACTTGGCTAATATGCTATCTGTATTATGATATAATGATATTATTATGAATTTGTTTTATTTAACCATATTCATCCCAAGAAACCCTTTCTTTATCCATTGAAATTTTATTTTAAACCAACATAATAAATAATTAATAAAATTCAAAACCTCCAGAACTGGACTTAAATATCCCCACGTGTTGTTTATTTGATCAATCCTTTATTTATAGATACACTTATTGTTTTTATGGGTTATAAATTAGTAAAATAAATTGTAAAAATACATAATTCAATACAATATAGTTATGAAATCAGTTAGATAATAAGTTAATGGTAAGAAAATATTTTTTGAGAAAAAAAATATTATACTACTAATATATATTAAAAAACAATGAAGGAACCTCCCAAAGTGTAAGAATAAGTATAAATTATAGGTCTTAATTGAAAATAATCAATCACGTGTAAATTTCTGTAATAATTGATACTCCATAAATTCCTTTTCAAAAAGATGAAATGATTATATCACCATCCACACAACTATGTTCCCAAAAACAAAATTAATCAATAATGAATACAAACATTTTTTTAATGGTTGAATACATTAAAATGATTATGAATTAAAAAAAGGGATCCATTTTTGAATAATTTTTAATAACACAAAATTTTGGAATAAAATAATATGATTAAGATTCTTTATAAACCAAAATATCCATTTTTTAAAATATATATTTTTTGTTTTTTATCAAAAATAATAATGAAAAATATAAGAAAAAGTAAAATATAAAAAAAATAGATAAAGAAACTAAATAAAATGTATGTGGACATCCCTCATAGATAATTATATTATTTTCCTTATTAAAATAATATCTAATTAGAGTAAACATTTTTTAATTGGTACTAAATAATAATGAAGTGTTGTAAAATGGTATAACTTGACGTGACCAATTTTAATTTACTTAATTGAGGGAAAAATCCTATAACACTTGATTAGAGAAAAAATAATGAAAATGATTCTAATATGCTCATTAACTATAAATAATATATTTTTAGACTTATTTATGTTCTACAAAACACTATATAGAAAATCATTTGTAACAATATATGGACATGGACAAATGCAACTATGATTATCATGCATCAACTTCAACTATAAGTTTTTTCAGTTGAATTTATCTCTTTCTTTGAAATTTTTATACACTATCACCCAATTAAGGGAAAGATTTTTATTCCTAACATAAATTTTAAAAAAAACATAAAAATATCATCAAAATATTGAATTACTAATTTTTTATGAGTTTTTGCATCTACGAGATTCTTTTTTCATTATTTTTGGGACCAAAATATAAATTTATCAAAAAAAATAGTAGGAGATAAGTTTTCCTAAAGTCCAATAAAAATGGATTCCTATGAATGGAGGTTTTAAATGTGATAAATTATGACTAAAATGGATTATATAATTAAATTCTCTATAAAAAATAATGGATTTTTGAAGAATGTTGTACTTATTGTCAACCATGAGTAAGAATAATTGGTAGGTGATTATGTATATTTTTTAGTTTGTCTAAATTTTTGTTGAGATATTTGATGTTGGATTGAAAATATTGGAATTTTTTCTATATATTATTGATTTTTGGAAATTTACTAAAGTGTGATTTCATAAGTTTCATCCTGAAATTTTTTCAATATTCATCGTAATGTTTTATAAGATTAATTTTTCTATTATTTATTGGAAATTTTCTCAAAAGTACTGAAGACCCCCAAAGACTAAAATAGTCATTAAAGAGTTTGTAAGATTTTTTCTTGAATATGAATGAGTCATTTTATCTTAGGAATGGAAGATTATAGATGGAATGGCATAATTACAAGAGTCATTTGAATTTCAACAGGGTTATTTTTTATTTCCATAAGAGTTGTGGTAATTTTTGTAAGAGTCATTGTAATTTTGAAAGAATTATTCTTGAAGTCATAATATTTAGCTACATTTTATAATATCAAATCTAATAAATTCAAAAGATTCATTCTAGGAAGTTCATAATCTTATAAAATCATCAAATTTAATAAACCAAATAGGGTATAGGATTATAAAGAGAACTATATATTCATTTCACTCTTATGAAATTTTCATTATAAGAGGTTCCATATAGATCTGTTTACAATATGTTTTTTCAAGGAGGATGAAAAGAATCTGAAGATGAACCATAAAAATGTTAAAGTGGTAAAGATACCGGAGGATAATAAATAGGACTTTCCAAGGATGAACAACTCACACACACCCATACTCATTAGAAGGCCCTCACATCCCCCATGTACACTAATAAAGGGAAGGCCACCTTTATACCAATAAACTTTGTCAATCACTTACACCATGGAACTATGTAGGGAAACTCTTTCCACCATGGTACATTATTCGCCTATAAACTAGGCCATTAAGCTACTCATTTGAAAAATAAAAAATGAAAAGAATCCTCTGATCTCTAGTCGCACGACCCCTTCGCACAACTCCTTTAAAACCTCTATGGTATCTCTATAAAACCCTAGGGAAGAGATAATTAAGGGAGATAAGTGGTGAAAAAGTCCCTTTATGACCAAAAAGATAAGACACCTACACGAGGACATGTTCTCCCCTAGTGAACAACCACATTCATCAGGCCCCTTTCTCAAATAAGGGACATGCACGAGACCCATTTAGGGACTCCATAAGAGACCAATTGTGACTAGGAAAAAACATATCCCAAGTGTCATTACCCAGTTGGTCCATTTCCCAAGGAATATCCAACTTGCACAGGCCTATAACCCCCCCCCCCATGAAAAGCACTTCTAGTACCTTCCAAGACCTATTAAAGGGACCTCTACCCTCAAATCCAGGACCTACAAAATCCCCTCTTTAATTTATTATTCAAGCCACAAATAGTAGGAATCCTATTCCTTTAGTTACCTCAACTAATAAGGAAAAAGTTGTAACCTCCACTGAAACCTTTGAACATGTAAAACAATAAAAATTGGTACACCAAAAAGTCTACTATATGGGTTTTCATTCCTATGGTCGGAGATTTTCCACGATTTTTCTAACTGACATGTAGGATCCCCGAGATTCATGTGAGTATAAATTCTCGTGTCATGAGGATCCCAAACCTAGGGATGGTTTCATGTTGTTCACAGTATCAGGTGTAAGGGAAAAGACTCATTCATCCCCTTTTCATTTCTATGACCTGGAGCCTCTAGTTCCAAGCGGGGAGGGGGAGGATCATGCTTGCATTTCCTTTTTACCTGGAATAGAATCCTCCTCTCCCACATTGAAACCAATTTAAGGTAATACCTTATGGAGTAATCCTCTATACATTCTTTTAGGAACTCTCCCACTTCGTTACATCCTCTGTCTATCTTGCTTACCAAAATGTAAGGGGATATGGGAAACTTCATAGCCCTTTATCTATCCCATTGGGTCTAGACTATGAAAATGGGGGGAACATATCATAGTCCTATCCTATTCCACAAAAAGGGGAGGGTTCAATTTTTATTCCTGATCTTCTGCCACCTCTTTCTCACTTTCAAGCATGACTCATCCTTGACTCATGTGGTCTTAGAGGATATCCATCACCTCAAATAACCACTCGATCGGATAATTGGTTTAGAAGAAAATATTTTTTCATACCTTCCTCTTGCCTTCCTTTAAAGTGCCTCTATAGGATTTGGTCCCCAAGGCCATGTATCCAACCTTAGTGAAAAGAAAATAATTAGATTCCCCAAATCTATCACTTCATCTTGTTTCTCACACCATTCATGACTCATATAGGCTTAGAGTTTGGAGGTAATCATGGAATACAAACAATGACTAATCCCATGGTCAACCTTAATGTGTAAAAACCTATGAACCAAACTACAATAGACCTGATTCATTCCATAACCTGGATACATAGGACACCTTTCTAAGTCTCTATCTTGAAATAAAATGATAATCCACACCAGTGAAAGTCCCACCATGTTATTGACAATTCAACCATCGAGATGCAATTTTTCTCATGGGTTAATCATCATTACTAATCCAATAGTTGACCAATATCCAATTTAACTATAGAAAATTTGATTACTACTACATTTAGAAAACATAAAATGCCCACCTAGGCCTCATATCAACAGGAATCCTCCTCAAGAGTAATACCCAAACCAAAATACTTTATAGGAATCTACCTCAGTAGTAATTTCCATTCAAACCAATCCCAACCCCCATTATTTAGGGAATATTTTTTAGGAGTAAGACCAAACCAAACCAGAAAAGGGAATCAATCCTTGAATAAGCCCCTATTAATTCATGTGGTAGGTTTCCCTCCTACTCTTCCTCACCCCCTTGGCTACTGGGTTAGATAAGGGATGGTCATCAGAGTCCTCTCATATCTCTCCCATACCCTCATCATCTTCCACCATTAGAGGATCATAAGTGTTTGGTTTAACATATCTTCTACTTCAAATTTATCATGTATAAGAATGACTCAGAATGACTCATGTGGTCTTAGAGGATAGCCATGGTAGAAGCCTCTTTCTAACGGGAATAATTTTTAAGAATAAGACCCAACTTATTCCTCTCTAATATCTACCCTCCCATGAGATATAAACAATTGAACTATATGGGATTTGATTCCCATCCAAATGGGATTCATAGGATGCATCCTTGAGTTTAAAACCCAACACCCCAAATCAACCCATTTCTCTCTTAGATGCATTCGCAATGGGGACTTATTCTACCTAGAAATTCTTATACAATATAGGTTTATTGGCCTGCTTCAGCATAAGTCCAACAAAAAACCTTTACTAGGAACCTTACTCATATATATACTTTACATGTGAAGTTAAACTATATAGTTGGGTCCATTTCACATAAACATAGAAGGTATGATGTTTCCCATTAAGAGGAACTGAACTATGTGGGTTCCAATTACTTTCATAAGGATACGTAAGAAACCCATTCATGGGTCCAATCCCAACATTAAAATAATTTTTATCTCACAAGATGAAGATACACTATGGATCACACAACTGTGTGGATAGAAAACCAGCATCATCGTAATAATGACCAAAGAATCTCTAATATGTACATATAGGGGTATTATTGATGGAGAACCTTAGACACATACTGATATATGCATCAATTTAGAACCTCATATACATATAAGTGATTCTAAATTCTTTGCATGATAATGATTGATTGTTAATTCAAGGTTTAAATACATAATATTTTGTAACTAATAAAGGATTCATGAACATATATGAAATCTAAATGAGATTCCCGGAGTTGGAAACAATTCCCCCCAAAAGGGTGTGATGAGACCAACCTTCCATCCTCTAAAATAATGTGAGTTCTTAAGCATCATTGTACAAACTTGCAAATGATTTCCAGACTTTGGAATGCAAGTCCCTCAAGGATATAGAACCATTGGGTGTTTCCGATTCCACGAACAAACCTGTTGGAAATTGTTCAAGAATATAAAATTGATTTTTTATTGGAAACAAAAATTGGTGAACCCAATTTTAAACCTTAATCAAGATGATTGTGTCACCAACATATTAGGAACCTTTATCTATCAAAATTAAATAGGTACAATAGAAAATCAATCATTTATTTGTTCATTCATATGAGATGTTACTTTTAGGGGGATTTGTTGTTTGTTTTTATCTAGTGAACTTTATCTCAGAATCCTCTTTGATCCAATAGAGTCTTACCAACTCTCACTGATTCATGACCCAACTACTGCTAATATTATATCTTCATCCAAGTATAGGGTTCCATAACAAACCCATCATCTTCAGTAATGGGTCTCAAACACACTGTTTTGATAGTACCATCAACATGGTACTATCCTGACCCTATAGGCTACCTGTTAGGCCCTCTAGCTCACTAAGTCCCACTTATCTTCCAATTACCTAATTTTGGTGGTCCAAAAGTATGTGAAAACTATTTCTATCTTCAACTATTTTTTGAGGTTATCCATAGAATTCCACAACTAGTGTCTCATTTATTTCTAAGAGGTGGAACAAGAGGTCACATGCAACCTCATCAAGAAGAAATAGGGGTCCTTCCAATGGGACCCTTCCAATAATCACCACCTCCACCAAAATTTCATGGTAGTGATCCCATAACATGACGAGGGTGCCATCCTCAGTGATTTTTCCCAGGACATCTAGACCTTGATATGCAATACGGCCCACTGAGGGTAGAAGTTGGCCAACAAGGAGAAGAGTTCCAACACTCTCCCTTTTGAAGAAGACCACCAATATAATTTGGCGGCCAAATATGAGTAGGAACATATGCCCACCCACCCAAATTCATCCATCCAACATACTCTTATTGAATCATCCAAGGAATCTTATCATTCAGATCTAGTGGAATACCACAGCAAAAAACATACACATGCATGAACCCACCACGCTTTCCAGTAGACTCCTCTGGCAGCACTCAAAGAATACTACCAACCATGTTTGGTGGTAATCCATAAGCAGGTTCACAAACCATCCTACTTTAACTACGCCTTCTAGCAGCCTCATCTAGCAGCACCAGGAGAAGTCAATTTGAAATCCAAGATAATGATTTGGGGGAAGAATCAACTCTCTACCCCCACACATGAGTACTACCAGTATCCACTGGCAGGAAATCGTAAACATGAGCAGGAACATGCACCTACTCCAAATATGGAATGAGCATATATCCTTGTTCCAGTCACTGATGTCTCTAAGAATATCTTAATAATGGTTAAATAGAATAAAAAATTAGTTACCACATACTAATAAACTTATAAAAATCATAAAAGTGATGGCAGTAGTTTCTAGGGGATAGATACATAAATTTGTCACCCCAAATGGGATGGCTCATCAGCTTTCTACCTCGGTTAATAAAAACACCTCTACTCCCATATATGAGGGTCGTGGGGAAAATCCATTGGGATATATAACTCGATTGGGAATATACTCATGTTCCAATTGGAGGAAATTGGCCCATTTCAATGGACACTTTAAAGTAGGCACAATATCCTTCCAAAATTCCAAAATCATGCCAGAAAATTCTAGAATAAATGTGAGTGATAGTTAAAAAAGATTTTATGTGCTAAAACCACTTCCCCCAGTAAGTGTCCCTAGTCACATGAAGGAAGTAATACAATAAGAAGCCTCACAAAAGAAAACTAGAAAACAAAGGGCCGATATATGATCCCTCTCTACTCAATATTGGAGTTCTTAATGCACTCAGGTGCTTAACTATGACTGATCAAGATCTTACCATCATGTTACAAAACTAAGGGTGTAGTATCAATAATTCTGAATTACCTCCTAAAAAAATTCACCATGAATGCTCACTTCAAGACAACAATCTGACTGATATCGAGATCCCATTTCCTGATATGAACTAAGGAAGCCCTCTATGTGGTTTTAAGATCAAGGAATAAAATGTTGTTCCCCTCAATCCAATCCACCATGGTGGTCTTCCTCGTGATGGATTTTTCAATGAATGTTTTATCCATATCAGTATTTCACGTTGTCTAGATAATCCTTCTATTCAAAACATATAAATGAGAAATCCCTCCTAATGTGATGATCTTGGGAAATAATTTCCAGTCAATTCTTGATGTCATTTAAATAGAATGTAAAATTCTTTTCCAACCATAAGATATCCCAAGATAATGATCATTCAATAAACCTCCTTTAGATCTTTTTCCATCCAACATAATATATAAAGTCACAAAAAATCTCACCACTTATGATAAAGTGGTCAGGAAGCATCCAATTTTTTTGATCCAAGTAGAGAAAACTATTATGAAGGATAAAGAAGACATGATAAACCTGTGGAAACATCTATACAAGGATGAAAAATCAGTCTTGTTATAGCTATTACCCACCCCTTAATACAGTATTCTAAGGAAATATTAAAAATATTGAGTGCACAAAATCCACATCAATATATGGATAAATCTTCATCGCATGATAGAAAATGTATTACCTTTTGATGAATATAAAATTTACATAAATTTAATAGAAGGAATATAATACCAAATTGACTTGGTGACTCTCCTAGCTGCCTAAGATCTAGAGAAATGGAAATGATCCCTTCAACGTTCATTCCTCAGTGCATTAAAAATATTTTTATGGATGATCCCAGATACTACATTTTGTGTTCATATCATATGATAGGGTACACAAGGATCATTACATTTCATTGTACTACCCAAACAACAAATTACAATGTAAGTGGTAGCAATAAAGTTTAGAACTTCAAGAAGACTCCAATAAAGGTACCATGTTCATAGTCAAAGATTTTCTCAACAAAAAAAAGACCCAACCAACTCTCAATGTTGTGAACCTATAACAGAGTAGGCTATTGAGAAACATTTACATCAGTCATCTGAAAATATAGTGTTTCTCCAACAATTGATATAGAAATGGTTGATTCAATATATGAATGTCCCAAAATCATCTTCTACCTTATCTCTAATAACATCCCTTCATCATACACTTCTTCAGAAAATGTAAAAAAGGTAAATCATAGGGATGTGGTAGAATATGAAGACCTAAGGGACACCCCTGCAACATTTGAGAAAGGTGTCTCCACCACTGTTGACAAACTCAGAGAACTAAATCTAGGTTCGGAGGAATATCAAGGAAAAACTTTTATTAGTGTGTTCATGACTTCCAAAGAACATGAGATATATACTTCCTTTATAAAATAGATTCAGTACATGTTCACCTATAATTTCATAGAGATGTGAGTACCTAGCCCCGAGGTGGCCACCCATCACTTGGGTTTTCCCAAAGACCATCGGGGATAAAACTAGGTAGCTAGAAGGACACACCCAAATCATGCCTCCTATATTGATGTTGATGTGTAAAAACTCATCAAGGAAAAATTCAAATGAGAGGTTAAATATCAAAAATTTCTGGCCAATATTGTCCTAATAAAGAAGAAATATTTGCAACTCATTGTTTTTATTGACTTCAGAGATCTCAATAGACATTGTATGAAATATGACTTTGCATCTCCAATAATATAACTCTTGATTGATGACAAAAATAGTTATCAAGCCCTATTCTTCATGTATGGATATTCATGGTACAGCCAAGTGTGGATGGCCTTATAATAAAAAGAATTCATAGCCTTGTGGTCCCTCTATGAGTATTTTTCTATCAGGTAATGCCCTTTGGATTGCAGAATGTTGATTCCATATACAAACATGTCATGAATCACATCTTCAAACCCTTCATGGTGAAGATTCATGAATTCTATGTTAATGATCTAGTGTTCAAGCCCCGATAATTCTATGACCACCGATCTAAACTATAGACCATATTGAATAAGCTATAATAACATAGCATGAAGAAGAACCCTATTAAATGTGATTTCAGAGTAACTTTATGAAAGTATCTCAATTTGGTTGAATTCCATAGTGGAATCTATGTTAACCATGAGAGAACAAAATCTATCCTTATCATGTCCCCTCTTTGAAACCTTAATGATTTGGGAGGACTTTAAGGAAAGTTTTCCAAAAATCTGGTGCTTCATATCTAACATTAAAAGAAAATTCCTACCCTTCACTAAAATGATAAATAATGGGGGCACATATTCATGATATAATTACTTCTCAGAGGAATTTGGTAACCTCGAGAAATACCTCTTGATCCCATCAGTGTTAATTCCGCATATTGAGGGAAATTAAATCATTCTATATGTGATTTCCCTTGAGTTATCTTTGGGAACCTTCCATTCCTAGAAGAATGATGATAGGAATGAAAATATCCTTCATTACCATAGTTGAACCATGATAGATGTCGAGACTGACTATTTAGATATCGATAAGAGAATTTTAGTGTTAATCTTCTTGGATTAGAAACCGAGGCACTAACTACAACACCATGAGGTCCATTTTGCCTCTCGTAATAACCTGATAAAATATATCATCATCTATCTTATGCTGATAGGGAATCTAGAATAGTGGTAGTCTATTCTATAGTAGTTTGATATACAATAGATGCCTCAGAAAGAGGTGAAATGTAAGGTATTAGAGGATTTCTTTAAATAATACTTTTTTATAGAAACAATGTCGATATATACTGAATTTTATGATGAATATATATTCTCTATTAAAGGAAACCCCTGAATGTGGGAAATGAATTTTAACATTGCGTTTAGTATCCCAATAATAGGGATAACGGAAGACTGTAATCTCAAAAAAGCCGGTTTAGGGATTATGCTTATCTACCCAGTGAAGGAAGTATTACCTTACTCCATACTTCTGTGAAAAGGTTTTACCAATAATGAGGCATAATATTAGTCGCTCATTGTAGGACTAGAATTGAAACTCTAAATACCAGTGGACCACCTAGAGGTGAAAGGTGACTTAGAGTTAGTAATCAAACATATCAACCGGGATAATTACTTCAGAAAAAAGAGTTAATGTCCATGTTTGGATGTGTTTGAGGTTTAATGGTAGAATTCCCATGGGATCCAACATTGATCCACAACTTTTAACCACACAATTATCAAGAGGATGCATTGGAATATGTACCTATGGCTCTAGAAGGTACAAATCGGTGTGAAACTTCATCATCAATTCCCAACATGGATTAGTCACACATTTTGTTCTGGTCAAAACAGAACAAATTAATGAATTCATCCATACCCCTAAATCATATAGTTCCCACCACTATATGGATGATTCTAATCATAGACTATCTTTAGAAAAAAAAATCCTCCAACAATATAGATATATGAAGGAGAACATCTAATGGTGAGAAGATAACATCATGCTTTATGATTTCCCAAATCACTAGAATGTCCTCTACAAATAAGGATTTGATGGAATCCTTATTAGATATATTGATGGGGAGTAGAAAATTGTAGTCATGAATGAAGTACACACTAGATATTGTGGTTCCCACTAGTTTGGATATAATCATTCAAACGAAATCCAAAGACCTGGATATTTATGTCCTTCAAAGATGTACGATTGCACCGAATTCACCAAGAAGTGTCAGTCCTACCAAGTGCATAAAAACATCATTCATAATCCTTGGATTTTCAACATATAGCCAAGTATTAAGGCCATTTTCCATATGGGGAATGGATGTGGGGGTGCAGTATACCCTATAGATATTTTAAGTATTTCAAATATATCTTAACGTCTACTGATTTCTCATCTAAATGGAATAAGGTAATACCCCTAAATTAATTCAGGTCCAAAAAAATCATCAACTACATAAAAGTCAACATCATTAGCATATTAGGTGTCCCTCATAAAATGCTAATGGAAAATGGTTCCAATTTCTATTTTTATGAGGTATAAATGCCATATCAAGAATATAATATCAAGTCAATTCATTCATACCACTACCATTCAGTGGCTAACAGATTTATAGATGCCTTCAACATGAATCTATCGAACGTACTCCAAAAATGGTGGATAAATATATAAATTCATGGATTGACAATCTCGTGCATGCATTTTGGGATTACTATACCACAACCTATACTACTACATGGGCGACCCCATACTCACTCGTATATAGACTAGAAGAGGTCCTTCCCATTGAGGTCGATTTTCCATCACTATGTGTTTCTATTAGTGATTAGCTATTTGTAGATGAAAAATCCTAGAAATTACTCGATTAATTTGAGAAACTGGATGAAATAATATTGAATACCTTGCATAAAATGAAAGTCTATTAGAATTAGATAGCGTGAGATTTTAACAAGAATTTATGACTCCCAACTTTCCTAAAAGGAGAACTTTTATTGGTCATTAGAACCCTAATTATACCTAGAAACTAAAATATAAACCATAGTGGGAAGGACCTTACTCCATACATAAGTCCATTATAATAGAGCTTATTCTTTTGTCTCAATGGATGGATAGATCATTACAATTCCAACCAATGCAAAGTTCCTGAGGAAATACTTCATGTAATGAGATGACATAATGTCTTAGATGCAAGATGTTAAACTACATAGTAACTATTTTTTTCATGACCTTAAAATGAATGAAATAATGTCCCAATTGTAGGATGTTAAATAGTTTAGTTGGACTTTTCTGCATGACCTTACAAGGAATGAGATAACATCCCAATGACAAGAAGTTAAACTACATAGTTGGACTTTTCTACATGATGTTAAAATTTAGGACATCATTTCTACATTACGTGTTTTTAAACTACACAGCATTGTCATCCCAGCCACACAATGATAAACTGCATGACATAAGGTCCAACTCATATGACTTAAAAATGAAAGACACCATTCAGCCTCACCACATGACATTAAACTACATGGCTAAAATCTCTCTCATTTGAGGTTATGAAACCCACAAAGTATCATGGGTTAAATTACTCCTTATGGTATCATAAATATGGGCTTAAATCACTATTGTAAGTTCTAATCACATCCCACTAACCCCTCAATGGATCAAGATTCCCTCTTGGCCAATCATGAGGAAGAAAAGATAGGAATTTCCCATGCATAATCATTAATCACATCATTTCCACTACATAAGGGAATTTGGTCCACTTTACATATATAATACATAACATTTTCATGTCATCACCACAATATGATAAATTACGCAACAAACATCATCATCGCATGAAAGTAAACTGCATGATCTATCCAAGAACTATGTGTGTCTTGATTATCATTAAAATGGGATATGTAGTGACACCCAGATCTCTAATACCAGGTATTTCTGCAATAGAATATATATATATATATATAGTCTATTTCCATGTGTGTAAACCAGATCTGCACATGGAACTTTTCCAAAACATATGGCTTGATTCTGATTCTAAATAGAAACATTGTGCAACTCGAATATCCAATATCTGATCCAACCATGACCACAAAGGAAAATTTCCCTTTTACCTAAGTATAAACTAGATATTGATAGGGAACTTTTCCAGAATATATGGTTTGATTCTCATTACAATGATTTGTGTAGTGACACCTGAACCTCATGTATCAGGCCCAACCAGTATGCTGTAAAATATTAAATCTCTATTTCCCCATGTTAATGCTTGATTGATGTGGTAAACAACATTCAATAACTACGTGTGGTGTGATTATAGCTCATTCAAGATACATAGTGACACTCAGATCTCCAATCATAGGTTATTGCAGTCAAAAAAACACCTCATTCATAGCATATAATTCAGACCTACAGAGGGAAGAATCCAAGAACTATCAGTGGCTCGATTGTCACTTGCATTAGATACATAGTGACACCTAGATTTTCATCATCATACCCAGTCAAAATGTTTCTATTGTTTCATGTTGGTTCATCCATTTCATCAACACATTACATTAAGCTACATGGTATTTCAAGAAATGTATATGGATTGATTATCATCCTAATGAGATATGTAGTGGTGACTAGATCATATCTCCTAGACTAATGACCACTAAATCTAAATTCCCTTATCCTTCGCATGTGTTGCCTTTGTGTCGTGGAAGATAATTTTTCAACTACTTTTTTGTCACACTGAGCATAGATCACATGGGATTAGGATATTTGGTAAAACAACTCCTTATATAAGTAAGTAATATCAATTCACATTGGGGTTACCATGGACCTAGATAAAAGAACATGAAAGTCACATTGCATGTCCTCGTCACATGATAACTAACTGAACAATTTACTCAGTAACATCATGTGGATTGATTCTCATTCGAATGAGATATGTAGTGATGTTCAGATACTCAATCCTATGCCCCACCACAAAATAATATAGAAAATTCCCCCACTATCCATTGTATGAGTCAGATCTACATTAGGGGATCCAATACGTATTCCCACCATATGAATAAAACCATATTCAACCACCCCATTTCCTCCACATAAAAATTCAATCAGTGTAAGGGGCTTTATTTGATGACTATTTGTGTCTTGATTCTCATCCTATAAAGAAATGTTGTGATTACTAGGCCTTAAGGCCTAGTTCCATCCATATGGTAAAGAAAAATTCCCATCTTTGGCATAAAAACAATGATTTGTACAGAAGATTTTAATTCGATTCCCCTCATAAAAAGTTCTTCCAAGGAAATAGATATTTCACCCCTTCTACAAATAAGCTGGATATATGCATGGGACTCCAAAATTATGGACAATATCAGTCCAAACACTTCCTTTGTGCTCTATAATATCACTTACATGTATCATACTCCTAATATTTAACAAATACATATATTAATAATCTTTCTTTTGCTTCTGATGGTAGAATGTCTGCTACCTGAGGACTAATTTTCTTTACTATGTTGTAACACGACCCAGTTGGATTTTCATAAGTCACCCACAAAACGTGTATATTAGAAAATTATTCCACAACATAACTATGATATACCAAGTCCATATTTTCTTTTATTAAAATGTCCCAAAAATATAGGTTTTCCAACGAATAGTAACTTCTCCCATGGGATAATCCTCTATTGTCCTCATAATATTTTTCAACATTATGTTTGGACCCATAATTCAACAAATTATAATTTCTTCCATCATATATTTTTCTTATATCATTTATGTCTATCTAAAAACACCAAAGATTATGGTTTATAACTTCCTCCATCATGTCCAAAGTATTTGGGAATGATCCAGTTCCAATTAGATGCATATCAGTTATTGTTTACATAATGTCCCGATCATACCCATATAACCTAAAACAATAAGTTCCATATTTCCTGCATTTGGTAAGACTAGGGTAGGAAACCATTCCCCTAATCCTTTTGTAATTTTGACTTCAAATTATTCTCCCTTAATTGGGTAACTTCCTTCTATAAACCAAACTATGTGAATTAGGAAATCTGAATCTCCATAAACTTCCATCGAATTTCTATCAAAGAATGTCAGAATTCATGAGAACTCTTTTTCCGGACTATTATGTAATACACCCTAGTTAGATTTTCATAAATTATACCATAAATAGTCATGTTAGAAATTTATTACACTATTGAAAATACAGTAAAATTACCCAATTGGATTTGTATAAAATAACCCACAAACAGGTTTCTAAACAAGTGGTAACTTCATTCTTGGGAGAGACATCCTCTATTGCCATGATAACTTTTATTTTTCATTAAAATATTTGTATCTGGATATAAAAAGATTAAAGATTCCAATAATCACCCCTTTTACCCAAAAGTGATAACACATTCTCAAATAAATTACCAGGGAATGGGAAAATCATTAACCTTTTGGTCAAATATTAAGAACCTAAATTATATCCCCCAAATGTCCTTATTATGTAACATTGGAATGAATAAAATAATTTCTGAGTCAAAATATATTAAAAAATATAACAATTATTCTTGGTTTATTATATTAAACTACATGGTCATGGTCCAAGTCAGAAAACATTAAAATGTGTGATGCTTTAACCATTGTTTGGAATGGACCTTCCTCTTGGCTATAAAAACAAAATGTACCGTCCTTCACTTGATCCAAATTCATGTAAGAGGGGTTTCTCCTTCATATCCAATTCCAATAAAGGTATTCCCTTTATTCTCAAACATATTCCCTTATCAAACCCACTAATTTTGATCTTATGAAATCTAAATCACCATAATCTCCCTTCATCTATCATCAATAGAATGTCTGAACACCCAATAACTCCTTTTCCTAACTATTTTGTAATATGCCCCAATTGGATTTTTATAAAGTTTCCCACAAAATGGGCCTATAAAATAAATTATTTGACTATGGACCATGTCATAAAATAACCCATCTATATTTTCATAAATAATTCATAAATAATTGGATTATAAACTAGTGCTAACATTTTTTCAAGAGAGACCTCCTCTATTTCTGAATGTCTTGATTTAGATTTGGAAGCCAAAAAATCATTGATAAAAATTCCCATGGTAAGGGGTATTCTAAGAATGATGGAAAATACATTCAAACAAGATTTTTTTGGTTTTTAATCTCAAAAATTATCATCAAAGTTCTTTGACCTAAAACACCAGCCTCTCTAGTCAAGATAACATGGCTTTAAACTTCCCACAAAAAGAGACATAGTACTCACCAAATTGAAAACACACAAAGGGAACTCTAGATAGAAGTCAAGTTTCATCTCACTAAACCTAAACTATGTATGTTATAGAGAAAAAAATAAAGAAATAAAATTAAATAGGAAAAAAACATGTTAGGATGAAAACCCAAAAAGGACAGGCTAATTAAAAGATCAGCCATTCCTGCTAATTCTTTCATGTATTGATCATAGTAAAAAACTAGGGGTTCGACTGACCATATTGTCATGAAATTTCAAATTGATAGTTATTTAAAGAATATTTGGTAGTCTAGAGAAGACCCTAGGTTATATATCAAGGATAATTGGTATCTTATAGTGTGTATTTTTAATAAATATTACTAAAAGAGGAGGGTGATTTTGAAAACAGTTTTAAGAGAATAACTTAACTTAAAGATTTTAATAGTTGATAGAATAAGGTGTTGATTTAAGAATTACGAGAAAAGGAGTTAACTTAAAGTTCACTAAAAATATTGGATAGATCATTATTCTAAAAATTTCACATGGTTTTATTTAATTATTTGGTCGAGGGTTGTCAAGATCTTGATTCCCCTCTTGCCTATTAAAACATTGCACAAAGAACCAACCCTTGACACAACAATCGTGTAGTCAAGGTTTTTACTTAAAGAATATATTAAAGGAGAGCGAAGAATACTAATATCTTTTGAATGTGTGAGATAAATATGACCCTTGTGTTTCCCAATCCTAACAACCCAAGTTTCCCACATGAAATTTCAACCCAATCAGTGTTGAAATGAAAAATAATTCACTTGATTAAACCCAAGAAATGAATTCAGAGGAAAAACATGTTTAAATAAAACATAATTAAAATAATCCACACATAAATTAAACAAAACTAGTATAGTATCATGTGTTGGAACTCCCTCAAAAGTATGTGTAGCTCCCTTGAAATGATCGTCCACCATTTAGCTCGCCATCGAGCGAAAGAGAAGGCTCAGGTAGAACTTCGCCTTCATCATTGACCCCCTATAAAGATAGAGGCCTCCAAAACTTCTTGTATGAGGATAGGACTCCTTTGGGTATCCAAAATACCATATATTTTCCTCATGGTCTAATTTACAAATGAGGAGCCCAAGGTTCCATTTTATAGGAAAATTGGAAGGTGGTTTTTTGCATCCTGGTTTCAAGAAACCACTTGGTTCATGGTTTTAGATGGAAAAAAAATATTATCTCACTTTTAAAAAAACTAAAAAATTGAATACCCACCTCCTGAATATCTCCAATGAATGTTTGGTGCCATTTGGACAATCACAGCTCAAGATATCGACCGAACACTTCACACCATTTTTTACTTTGTGCGGATTTGGTGTATTGGACAAATAAATCTAGATGGGCCACCAGATTACCGAATTAGCTATGGTTTTCTTCATATTAAATGTAACCCATTGGATTTAGGACAATAACACAAAATTTCATCCTATTTTGATGCATGTTTTAGTCAAAGTATGTGGTTTAGTCCACTAGTGTGTATGGATCCTGCGCAGTTTAGCCCATTTTTCTTAGACATCATCATGGGCCCTCCAAATCACCTCCACATTCAATGAAATTATCAAAAAAAGTATCATTTCCACTTTTAACACTAATAATCACAAAATAATTGTATCAATCATGAAGTAAAGTTTGTTATTATTTTTATTATTTTTAACACAAAACTAGTTTAGCATAGTGGTGTAACGGTGAAAATGAAATAGTGAATCACAGTGCGATCACACCCCCACTCTTAAACATTTTCATTCCTAGTAAAATTCATATTTTCATAAATTATGAATGTAGATATTACCAAAATCATAAATATTTAACATTTTATGAAATATTCATTCATTAAAGTAATGTGATCAGTGCACACACCACACCAAGGAGTTCTTTCTAGTGAAAACGTAAAAAGATGTCTCATAAATCGTATCATAGAGAAATTCAAAAAGATTCATGATTCCAAATTGAGAAAGTAAATAAGAATAAAACCACTCCACTAACTCTCCATGTGTGTGTGTGAAACCCATTATATTATATTCTTTCCACTTTCTATCCAATAAATATAGGTTATTTTAACATTTTTCAGCTTAAATGATTTTGTCCTGCAAACCTACCCTACATCCTTTGTAATCATATTTAAAGACCAACTCACTTAAGAATTCCCATAATTCAAACCCTAATCTCTCAACCTAGGTATCCCCATATGTTTCACATTTCATCACTCTCTTCATATATTAATTTAATTTTTATTTTTCAGAAGTTTCATTTGGAACAAATCTTACACTAATATATCAACCCTTGTTTGATCTCCACACGACACTAATTGTAACAGTTATAACAAGATCAAAGGTTGAGGAGGAGTGGTTTTTGACCTTCCCAAGACAGAACCCTTTTTATTTTTTTTTAGGGCGTACAATAGTCAGATGTCAGGTACACATGCATAGGTCAATCTGGTATAGTAATTAAACATATCGGATAAAGAAAAAATGTATGGAAATATAATTTAAGATGAAAAATATTAACCTAACATATATTTACCTTATATTAAGTAATAAATATTCACACTTTGGGGTTTGGTGCCAAAATTTTTGGGGATTTTTGTGACACAGTTTTCCCAAAAACTACTCACATAATGGGCATCAATCAATTCAAATTTTTCACATAAATACAACCATTAATATCATTGAAAGAAAACCAATTCACTAAAAATCACTCTTGGATGTTAAATTCATACAAACATTCATTCCATAGTAGAGTCAGGTTTTTATAAAATGTTAAATCAACATGGAATCAAAAATTTCTACAAGTATTTTCAGTGAGTTCCATGATTTGGTTATCATAAGGGGGGAAGTAAAAAATACCATAAATATGGTGAAAAAGATAACAAAGAATAAAGATGATAAAATCCTAATGAACTAAACAAGATACGGAAAGGTGAAAATTCCATAATGAAAAAGATAAAAAAAGAATCAAATGAAGAAAAATCCTAACTAAACTAGGAATGTACATATCCATCCACACCTAGAGTGTTCATTTTCTTCACTGTAATAAAATAGAATGTGGGAAGGAAGGATAAAACCTGGTGGATGTCATTGGTATGTTGCTTCTTGAACATAGAGTTCCTCCGTCGGGAACTCCAGAAGGGCTTCGTGGAAGTGCTTTAGTTATTGCCCATTAATAGTGAAGGTTTTCTTAGTTTCTTCATTTTGAAACTGAACAACACCAAATGGAGATACATTAGTAACTGTTTATGGTCCAAAACAATGTGAACGAAGCATACCTAGATGAAACTTCAGCCTTTCATTGTAGAGGAGGACCTTCTTCCCAATGTGGCATTGATGATGAAGGATGAGATGATCATAGGAAGCCTTGGTTCGCTCCTTATAAATCCTAGAGTTATCATATGCATCTCTTCTCATTTCCTCCAACTCATGAATATGCAAAATCCTTTGAGCACCTCAACCAGAAATAATAGAATTGCATTTTTTGATGGACCAGTAGGTCCGGTGCTCAATCTCAACAGAGAGGTGATAACTCTTTCCAAACACTAACTGATATGATGACGTGACAATGGGGGTTTTGAAAGCAGTACAATAAGACCATAGTGAATCAGTGAGTCGAAGACTTCATTCTTTTCTATTGGGTTGAACTATTTTTTCAAGAATCTATTTTACTTCTCTATTTGACACCTCATATTGACCATTGGTCTATGGGTGATAAGAAGTAGACACTCGATGCTTGACCCCATACCAATGAAAAATTGATTGCATTGTTCTGTTGTAGAAATATGAACCCTGGTCACTAATGATGAACCAAGGTAATCCAACCCTATTAAAAATTTCAGTTCTAAAAAATTCCACAACTACCTTAGAATCTTCAGTCCTTGTAGCTCATGCCTCTACATATTTTGAAACATAATCCACTGCCAATAGAATGTAAAGGTTACCTAATGAAGTGGGGAATGGTCCCATAAATCAATTCCCCAAACATCAAAAATTTCATGGAAGAGCAAGGGTTTTTTTGGCATCTCATTTCTTTTAGATACATTCCCCATTCATTGAAAATGAGGACAAGATTTATAGAAGTCATGGGAATCCCAAAAACAATGTGGGCCAAAAGAAACCAGAATTGAGGACCTTACGAGCAGTTCGTTGGGGACCAAAGTGCCCCCCATAATAAAGAGTGTGGCCGAATCTAAGGACGTACTGAAACTCACTATCAGGAACATAATTTCAGAGGACATGATCACTACAGGTGTGTAAAAGGTAGGGGTCATCCCAAATGTACCAACGGGACTCATGTTTTAGGACGTCGGCCTAGTTTTTGTTGAAATTAGAATGAATGAAAGATTCTACTAAATAATTTGCAATTTCAACATACCATGGAATAGAATCCTACACTCAGTATAGTTTCTCATCAGGAAACATATCATTTATAGGAAGATAGGGGGATGAGTCAATGTCTGAGGATGGTGGATCCTACTGGTATGGTCAGCCACCACATTTTCTGCTCCTTTTTTATCTCTAATTTCTAAATTTAATTCCTAAAGGAGTAGAATCTCGAAAATGATATGTGGTTCGTCTTTTGGTTTCTTAAGGAGATTCCAGAGGGTTGCATGGTCTGAGAAGACAATGACTTTGCACCCAAAAATGTATGAACTGAATTTGTCCAAGGAATACATAATGGCAAGGAATTATATTTAATTTTTGGTGTGGTTTTCTTGGGTAGGGTCCAAAGTACATGAGGCATAGGCAATGACATGTGGAGCTCGATCGACCCTTTCGGATAAAACTACCCACACTGCGTAGTTAGAGGCGTCACACATGAGCTCAAAAATTAAATCCCACCAATGTGGTTTTATTATCAGGGGTGATGTGAGACTCCATTTTATCTTATTAAAATCTTACTCATATTATTTATAAAAAAAAAAAATTCCTTTTTTGAGTAATCGGGAGAGGGGGTACAATTTCACTAATATCACGAATGAAACGACGGTAAAATCCAGCTTGACCTAGGAAAGACCGCACATCCAGTATATTTTTTGGGAATGGTAGGGAAGAAATGACATCCACTTTTAATTTATCTACTTGGATATGATCCCCATAAATGAAATGTCCCAAAAATATACCTTGGTGAACCATGAAATGGAATTTCTCATAATTTAATATGAGATTATTTTTAATATAGAAACTTAGGACTAAAGAAATACTACTCAAACATTCATTAAAAGAGGATCAATAAATAGTGAAATAATCCATGAAAACTTCCATTCAATTCTCTAGGTAATCTGGAAAAAATACTAACCATGCATCGGTGGAAAGTACTCGGAGCATTGCACAGAACAAATGGAATCCTTCTATATGCAAATGTGCCAAAGGGGCAAGTAAAGGTTATCTTTTCCTGGTCCTTAGATGTAATATTGATCAGAAAGTATCCAGAATACACATCAAGGAAATATCAGTGGGACTTACCCGCTAGCCTCTCTAGCATTTGGTCAATTAATGTAAAAGGGAAATGGTCCTTCCTAGTTTGTTGGTTTTGTCAGTGATAGTCTATACAGACACGCTAACTATTCTGCACATGAGTTGGAACTAATTCATTGTTTTCATTTTTAATTATTGTAAGACCAATTTTTTTAGGAACTACTTGAATGGGACTAAGCCATTGGCTTTTTGAGATGGGGTAAATTATTCCAATAGATAATATATTTTTTACCTCCTTTTTCAAAACTTCTAGGAGTTTTGGGTACAGTCATCATTGTGCTTGCCTCACTAGTTTAGCCTCATAATTTAACAATATATAATGTGTTCAAATTGAAGGGTTAATACCAGGAATTTCAGCAAGTGTCCATCCCAAATATTTATTATACTCCCTCAAATTTCCAAGATGTCACAATTCATGCTCAGGAGGGAGTGAACTAGAAATGATGATAGGTATCTTGTTTCCATTCTCAAGATATAAATATTTTAAATCTTCAGTTAGTTGTTTTAGTTCTAATTCAGGTGGATTTTTTATTGATTGAAGTGTGTGTGAAAGTGAGAGGTCATTAATCTCATCTAACTTCTCAATTGGATAATCCTCAAATGAGTAATGATCTTTTACAAGTTTATCAGTATCATTGATGGTCATTGGATCCTCAGTGTTCAAGAAATTATCAATTAATAAACCTACATAACACTTTTCTGGAATATAAAACAATCAATGCATGATTCATTACCAAGAATTTTAATCAAGGATAAAAACTCAGAAAGGGGATCTATGGAATGAAAAGTAGTGTTTTCAGGGGAAGGGATCCATCAATTGAATTTTCTAAGAGAGAGTAATGTTCTTATAAGGGGTGTTTCATGGCCTCAAGGATGTTTAAATGGACTATGTCACCACCAAATTCCATAGATAATGTACCATTATGAAGAATAATTATTGTTTTGGAGGTTTTCAAGAACGGTCAACCCAATATAATTGGGGCATATCCATTCATCATATCATCTTCCATTTTTATCACATAAAAATTAGTAGGAAAATATAAATTTTGCACCCTCATAAGAACATACTCTAACACACCTGAAGGGTGTGACGTACTCCGGTTTTCTAGCTGAACGACTATCCCAGTTGGACTCAATTATCCAACATGTAATGAACAATATATGTATTTAGGAATCACATTTATTGAATCACCTAAATCAATCATATCATTAGAAAATGAATACGCATGTATAGTGCATGGAATTGAGTAGGTTCCAGGATCATTGCATTTGGTAGGCAGTTATAGTTCTATCAATGCTGAGACATTCCTCCCCAAGTTTACCTTCTCACCAACATGAAGTATCCTTTGATGTGTACACATCTCCTTTAAAAACTTTTCATATCTTTGAATTTTCTTCACGACATCAATCAAAGGAATTTTGACCTGCACTTTTGTGAAAGATTCTAATATGTCCTTATCAATTTTAGTTTCCATTTATTTTCTTCGTTGGGTGTCCCTTTGTGTAAATGAAAGAGTAATGGTTGGGATTGGATACTCATCGAAATAAATTCTTTTTCTATTAGAAGGGATTCTCTCAGGATAAGGATTTTCTTCTCTTGGACCATTTTTAGCAGCCGGGATAGTGGTTTCCTGTAACACCCCGAGCTTCCACGATATGCTTCTCATTCAATAATGCAATAGCTTGCATTGTACGCAACTTCGAGTTCTAAAACACCGCGACTAATCAAAGTAGCCGTTATGAATAGTAATAACCAATTTTTAAAATTATAGAAATTTTATATTTCAAAATGGACTTCATTTTTTGGATTCGGAATATCGAAATTAGCCTATGTTGAATTTTTGGTATTTTTCTGAGAACTTCTATTTTTTATGAATAGTGAAAAATACTTAAAAACAACTTTTTTCATCAAAATAATTTATAGTGATAAATTATACTATTTAGTGGTTTTAAAGTATAATTAGAATATATTTTTACTATTTTATCCAATGTTGGTCATTAGAATTAATTTAACATTGAAATTGGACATAAACAATTGCCAATCTTTTGATATAAATTGTTTCTTAAAAACACGCTATTTGTTGTAACAGCGGGAATTAATTATAAAATTAATTAATGCAACCTATATGTTTGTAATTTTGTAAAATAGACATCATTTTTGAATTTGGAATATCAATTATAGCTTAGGGTGAAATTTTGGCCTTATTCTGAAAAACATCAATTTTTGATGAATAGTGAAACCACTAAGTGGTTGTTAAAAACTGATTTTTCGTTAAAATGAAATATTACCACTTCTGTGATTTGATTTTCAAAAATCCGACATACATGGTTGTCATTAAGAAGAAAAATGTGGTTCAATGAGATTAAAATAATTTTTTGGTGAATAGTAACTTTTAGGTTCTTAATCGCGATTAGAGGTAATTAGTGTAGTTTAAGGTACAAATGATGTTTTAATAATATGATATGAGATTGACACTTGTCCTACTCCTATTGGATGAGTCATGGCCGACCAAGACAACCCATGGGTCAACTTGGGGACCCCATGGAGCCACTTTAGTTGGAAAATGACATTAATATATATTTATTTAATGTTAGAATTAAATTGACACAAACATGATTTGTTTTACTAAAACAGTTTTTAAGTGGGGTTACACAAGTCCAAATTTTGATTATAAATATTCATTAGAAAGCTAAAAAGCTTTCCTACATCATAGTATTTTTTTTATAATTTTTAGACATTAAATAAATCAAATTAGTTATGACATCATTATGATGCAGCGATGACCTCATTATTTAACGATTTAAATAAAATGAGAAGATAATGCAAAATCCAAGGCTTACACTTGTCCAAAGCCTATTGGATGAGGATATTTCGAACCCTTATCACCTTAGCCACAAATTATATAAGTGTGGGACCTTTAGAATACGAAAATAATTTTATAATAATGTAACATTTCATTACTTTCCAAAAGTGCCCCTCCTCTCCACTTATAAAAGGCCCCCACCTCTACCACCTCATTCACACTTTCAAGCCATTTGGCTCGGCCAACCTCTGCCCAAATACTCTCCCAAAATTCCTCCCTTACTCCTATAAGCCTCACTTTGGGCAGAACTCTTCCCAAGGAAGCCTTTAGCTCAAATCAATAAGAGTTACCCGATTTTGAGGTAATGTCTTCTCTAATGTTGTTTTGTTTTATTTTTCTTCTCCAACCCCCTAAAATCTTTTTATTCATTTCTTTTGTAACAACACCAGTATCCTCAATATACTAGGATTTTTTTATAAGAAGGATTCGAGCTACACTTACACACACCTACATCTAATGGTTAAAGAACATACGGTTTCTGTGGATGGTGAATTTCTGCCTCACGAAACGATGATTGTTCAACACTCATATAACACCTCCAAAGGTGACCATTAAGATGTCACTATTTTTATATAAGATATATAATATGTTTATGTTTTACTTATGCTTCTGTATTTCTCATTTATGGCATACTTTATGATTTCCATTATGGGTAAAACGCGATAATTTCATTTTAGGAAGTGCGGACTACCGCCCCCTCAAAGTGATTTGAATCGTTAATGCCATATGTGGGATGTATAAAGGATGGAGTAAATGGTATTATAAACTATATTATACTGGAATTATATTATAAATTTATATTATTATGATTTCGTTCCATTAAATATGAAATTGAAATGAAAGTAGTGTTCATGCGTACGTACGGCTTACCGTCTCCATGAACGGTGCATTTCATTTCTTACCTCTAAATGTTACGTGACATTATGAATGAATGTATATACTGTATATATGATATATATGATATCTATATCATGAATATAATTCTGGATATAATGGATATATCACCACACGAACAACTTGTAATTATAAGAATGTTATTTCTGACTCAAGTACCTAAGATCGACAAAACGACCATTATTAACTTAAATAATTACATAATGTTCATAACATGGTAATAAGGTATATAAAAGGAATAATGAACATGAAAAAGGTTCTTATGTAAATATAAATTAACTCTAGTTTATTATTCAGGAGGTTAAAGAACGCTCGAGTCAGGACAGGACGCAAGGTAAGGGAATTTCTTAACCCAACTTCCATTCTTTGGGTTAATCTCCTACTTTCAAATTACTTCATGATATTATTATGTCCTATCTTGTATTCGTAATTTCTTTATGTGTATCTATAGTGAATACACATAATAGATCTATTTTATTTGTAATGGAATTTCTTAACCCAACTTCCATTCTTTGGGTTAATCTCCTACTTTCAAATTATGTCATGATATTATTATGTCCTATATTGTATTTGTACATTATTTATGTGTACTTATAGTGAATACACATTATAGATGTACTTTATTTTAAAAAAATGATCTTTTTAAGGACGTCGTCTCAATCCCCTTTCATTGAGGCATATTTGGCTTTATACACAACTTTCTTTTATATGGTGTATAAACCCCTTTGACTTTTATGTTTATTCAAAAGGAATCTTTTTTATACGAAGCGTTTTACTAAACGACAAAAAGGGAATGTTTTTCTTTCCGTACTTATGCGGCGACAACGACTTCTCCGCCGCCGTGACCATTATTTGAGTTGCGTCTTCCTCTACAAGCCATCATTTTTTTTAATGAAAAATAAATACAAAGTTTTAAATTTCTTTTATTTTGGTATTGAAAATGGTTTTGAAAGCGTTTTTATTATATCAATGTGTTGTATTGATATCTTGTGATTGAAATGTGGAAATGTTATGTTTCCTTTATGCATGTTTTATGTGATACAATTATGTTATGGTTTATGATATGTTTAAACCTATTCATATGAGGAATGCATTGGACTTAATAAGTGACGGGTGGAGCCTGCTATAGCTCCTCGATGCATCGGCAGGTCTCATGAGACAAACTAGTGTTTTGGCATGAGGCCTTGACAAAATCTAATTTGTGGTCTTGGCACGAGGCCTTGGCTACGTGGTTATGATAGTCTGGCATTATGCATTCCATCATTATGAAAGTGGTTATTGATATTGCATGTGATTATTCGACCAGTAGAATATCGATGTGAAGAAGTGAATGGCATTATCTCATTTTACTTTTGCCATATTATGTTGAAGTTCAAGTTTAATAAGGCTTTTGTTTTAGTTATACATTGCCTTAAATGTTAATGTTTATTTATGAAAGCTTCCGCAATATTGTTATCCTTACTGAGCATCTGAGCTCACCCCTTTCAATGTTTTAATATTTTCCAGGATGTGAAGAAGTATTTTATGAATGACCTGCAGGGATAGTCAGAAGAGGAAATGAGTGTGGACTATGAAGACTTTTTTATTAGTTTTTCACTTTATGATGTAATGTAAGACTTATGAATGTATCTAGTGTTTCCAAGGCTACTAAACTAATCGGTCTTTCGAGACTTGATCTTTTGTGATCATGCCAATGTTACGAAGTAATGCACCGACTCTGGGTAGCTGGGGTCGGGGCGTTACAGTTGGTATCAGAGGCAGTTTAGTACTAACCTTGGAAGCTAGATTTAGATAAACTCTGATTAGAGCACATAGCCCAAAGATAGACTTTGAGGATTAGTATGGAAGAACTTCCTAGAATTTTGGTATTGTAGAGATGTTGTGAGTTTTCCGAGCAATACATCCCTGTCTGGATACGAGCAGGTAGAGGCGGCTCTGGCACAGATGTACCTAGGGGTAAAACCCGAAAACACCACTTTGAGCTAGACTCGAACGGGAACTGGTACACGACAACGGGCCTTGCTGCACTCTTGGTTACGACACTCCCGGGGGATATGCTTTGGATAATTCTCATTTTCTTTATAAACCACTATGAAGGGTTATGAGTACATACTTCCTCAAAGAAAACATTTCTTTTTATGATTATGGATTATATCCATAAATAGTTCAATTTATGTAAAGTGTTTAACAAGTATGGAATTATGTATTTTGATTCATAAACTAATCTAGTTTATGCCATTGTTTAGAAATGGCGCCTAGTGGAAGGAATGGAAACCGTATCAATGCACGAACTCCGTGTAGGTATTGCCCTCCTGGTCAAGATAATTATTGTGGATCTGGAGATACAACTGGTGCTGATCAGCTTCTCACCGTACTGGGACAACTCACGCAGGTTATGAATAATAACCTTACTCGTATGGAGCACCCTGATCAGCAACGTGGAGGATCAATGCTAGATCGTTTCATGAGACAACAACCACCAACCTTCAATGGGATTACAAATCCTATAGTAGCTGAGCAATGGATAAATTCCTTAGAGAAAATATTCCATGCCTTGGGGAGTAGTGAAAGGGAGAAGGTTGTCATGGCAGTTTACCGCCTCACTGGAGATGCCGATCAGTGGTGGTCGCTGATTCAAAACAAAAAGGAAGATGATGACGTATCGAATATGGAATGGAGGGAGTTCAAAGAGCTTTTCTTAGAAAAATACTTTCCTCGTGACCATCGAGCAGATATGGAAAGGCAATTTATGAGTCTGAGGCAGAAGGAGGATGAGAATGTCACAAAGTATGAGGCTAACTTTACAAGGTTAGCGAGGCATGCTGCCGATTATATACGTAACCCAAGGAGTAAGATTGATCGTTTCTTTGATGGGTTAAAACCATTTCTCCATAGAGCTTTAGTATCACAATCCTTCTCATCATACGAAGATATTGTCTCGTGTGCTATCAAGACAGAAAAGGAATTCTCTAAGTCTTATGACAACAAAGTAAAGTAAGAGAAGAAGAGAACGGTGGAACAAGAGACATATAAAGGGAAAAAGGGAAAGAAGGATTTTCTATTATGTGATAATTTTGGGAAGAATCACCCTGGTACTTGCCTAAAAGGAATGGGAGTTTGTTATAAATGTGGAGAAAAGGGTCACCAGGCTCGTGATTGCAAGGGAAAGAAAGAGGCTATCAAGCTTGAATGCTACAATTGTAGAGAAATGGGTCATTATGCAAATGAATGTCCTAAGCGTCAGGAAAACTTACCTCAGAAAAGGCCATGGGATCAAGGCCAATCTTATGCTGTGACTACAGTTGAAGCGGAATAATTAATGTATTGGTTCTTTTGGACTCAAGGATTATATTCTGGTTATAAGAATAATGTGATATATATATATATAAGGATTGTACTGCAGTACTTGTTGATTTCAGTAAGGTTTTAATATGATGAAGGTAATCATATTTTTAGTTTGTGACAATAAGAGAAACTTTACTTTGTTTGGGGAATCTGATAAATTGATTTTGGAATTAAGAGACCTTTTAGAGAAAGTCTGGACAGAGGTATTTTGGATAACTCTAAAGGTTGGAGTGGATTAAGTTGATCTTTGGATAGTATTGTTTAAGGTTAAAACATTTATGAAGATTATTTTTGGAATAGTATAGTACTATATTTTTAGGAAAAGGACAACCTGCAGGGTGGGGCATAACCTATCGCGTCGGACAAAGCTGCAGGAATCGAACCCACAATCATAGTGCGACAGGCCTTTATTTCCTACCACTAGCCTACAGGAAGTCCCTGGTTATTACAAAATAATTTTACTAATCTAAATGGTATGTGTTAACATTTAGAACCTTATACAATTAGGATAAGTATAATATTTTTGAGTTCTATTATCTTTTTGAGTGAAAGATGAGTTGAAGGTTGAAACTCTAGTTGTCAAGCATAAATATATATATACCTATCTCTTATTCAATGAATAAATTAATTCTTAAACTTTAGTAAAAGCATATTAAAACAAAAAATGTGTCATCCTAATACCTTATGTCTTGTTGAACTGATGATATTTTAAATCAACATAGATCGAAGGCTTTGAGGCCCTCAATTTGATAGTTGATTGTGATTGATGACCTCAATCACTCCCTACAAATATTTACGTTTTTCCTCCAATTATATGTCTCTAATTTCCACCAATGTTCTCCTTATCGAGATCATAATTTGGTGGTGACTTTCTTATTTCCATTTCCCTCTTATTAAGACTAAATTTTATTAACCTTATTTCCGATGTGGGTTTTCCACAAAGGTATTTTCTCTTTTCAACCTTTTATTTTCAAATAAAAATTTCAAATTGCGAGGACACAATTTATTGAAGGAGGGGAGAATGTAACACCCCGAGCTTCCACGATACGCTTCTCATTCAATAATGCAATAGCTTGCATTGTACGCAATTTCGAGTTCTAAAACACCGCGACTAATCAAAGTAGCCGTTATGAATAGTAATAACCACTTTTTAAAATTATAGAAATTTTATATTTCAAAATGGACTTCATTTTTTGGATTCGGAATATCGAAATTAGCCTATGTTGAATTTTTGGTATTTTTCTGAGAACTTCTATTTTTTATGAATAGTGAAAAATACTTAAAAACAAATTTTTTCATCAAAATAATTTATAGTGATAAATTATACTATTTAGTGGTTTTAAAGTATAATTAGAATATATTTTTACTATTTTATCCAATGTTGGTCATTAGAATTAATTTAACATTGAAATTTGACATAAACAATTGCCAATCTTTTGATATAAATTGTTTCTTAAAAACACGCTATTTGTTGTAACAGCGGGAATTAATTATAAAATTAATTAATGCAACCTATATGTTTGTAATTTTGTAAAATAGACATAATTTTTGAATTCGAAATATCAATTATAGCTTAGGGTGAAATTTTGGCCTTATTCTGAAAAACTTCAATTTTTGATGAATAGTGAAACCACTAAGTGCTTGTTAAAAACTGATTTTTCGTTAAAATGAAATATTACCACTTCTGTGATTTGATTTTCAAAAATCCGACATACATGGTTGTCATTAAGAAGAAAAATGTGGTTCAATGAGATTAAAATAATTTTTTGGTGAATAGTAACTTTTAGGTTCTTAATCGCGATTAGAGGTAATTAGTGTAGTTTAAGGTACAAATGATGTTTTAATAATATGATATGAGCATGACATTTGTCCTACTCCTATTGGATGAGTCATGGCCGACCAAGACAACCCATGGGTCAACTTGGTGACCCCATGGAGCCACTTTAGTTGGAAAATGACATTAATATATATTTATTTAATGTTAGAATTAAATTGACACAAACATGAGTTGTTTTACTAAAACAGTTTTTAAGTGGGGTTACACAAGTCCAAATTTTGATTATAAATATTCATTAGAAAGATAAAAAGATTTCCTACATTATAGTATTTTTTTTATAATTTTTAGACATTAAATAAATCAAATTAGTTATGACATCATTATGATGCAGCGATGACCTCATTATTTAACGATTTAAATAAAATGAGAAGATAATGCAACATCCAAGGCATACACTTGTCCAAATCCTATTGGATGAAGATATTTCGAACCCTTATCACCTTATCCACGAATTATATAAGTTTGGGACCTTTAGAATCCGAAAAGCATTTTATAATAATGTAACATTTCATTACTTTCCAAAAGTGCCCCTCCTCTCCACTTATAAAAGGCCCCCACCTCTACCACCTCATTCACACTTTCAAGCCATTTGGCTCGGCCAACCTCTGCCCAAATACTCTCCCAACATTCCTCCCTTACTCCTAGAAGCCTCACTTTGGGCAGAACGCTTCCCAAGGAAGCCTTTAGCTCAAATCAAAAAGAGTTACCCGATTTTGAGGTAATGTCTTCTCTAATGTTGTTTTGTTTTATTTTTCTTCTCCAACCCCCTAAAATCTTTTTATTCATTTCTTTTGTAACAACACCAGTATCCTCAATATACTAGGATTTTGTTATAAGAAGGATTCGAGCTACACTTACACACACATACATCTAATGGTTAAAGAACATACGGTTTCTGTGGATGGCGAATTTCTGCCTCACGAAACGATGATTGTTCAACACTCATATAACACCTCCAAAGGTGACCATTAAGATGTCACTATTTTTATATATGATATATAATATGTTTATGTTTTACTTATGCTTCTGTATTTCTCATTTATGGCATACTTTATGATTTCCATTATGGGTAAAACGCGATAATTTCATTTTAGGAAGTGCGGACTACCGCCCCCTCAAAGTGATTTGAATCGTTAATGCCATATGTGGGATTTATAAAGGATGGAGTAAATGGTATTATACACTATATTATACTGGAATTATATTATAAATTTATATCATTATGATTTCGTTCCATTAAATATGAAATTGAAATGAAAGTAGCGTTCATGCGTACGTACGGCTTACCGTCTCCATGAACGGTGCATTTCATTTCTTACCTCTAAATGTTACGTGACATTATGAATGAATGTATATACTGTATATATGATATATATGATATCTATATCATGAATATAATTCTGGATATAATGGATATATCACCACACGAACAACTTGTAATTATAAGAATGTTATTTCTGACTCAAGTACCTAAGATCGACAAAACGACCGTTATTAACTTAAATAATTACATAATGTTCATAACATGGTAATAAGGTATATAAAAGGAATAATGAACATGAAAAAGGTTCTTAAGTAAATATAAATTAACTCTAGTTTATTATTCAGGAGGTTAAAGAACGCTCGAGTCAGGACAGGACGCAAGGTAAGGGAATTTCTTAACCCAACTTCCATTCTTTGGGTTAATCTCCTACTTTCAAATTACTTCATGATATTATTATGTCCTATCTTGTATTTGTAATTTCTTTATGTGTATCTATAGTAAATACACATAATAGATCTATTTTATTTGTAATGGAATTTCTTAACCCAACTTCCATTCTTTGGGTTAATCTCCTACTTTCAAATTATGTCATGATATTATTATGTCCTATATTGTATTTGTACATTATTTATGTGTACTTATAGTGAATACACATTATAGATGTACTTTATTTTAAAAAAATGATCTTTTTAAGGACTTCATCTCAATCCCCTTTCATTGAGGCATATTTGGCTTTATACACAACTTTCTTTTATACGGTGTATAAACCCCTTTGACTTTTATGTTTATTCAAAAGGAATCTTTTTTATACGAAGCGTTTTACTAAACGACAAAAAGGGAATGTTTTTCTTTCCGTACTTATGCGGCGACAACGACTTCTCCGCCGCCGTGACCATTATTTGAGTTGTGGCTTCCTCTACAAGCCATCATTTTTTTTAATGAAAAATAAATACAAAGTTTTAACTTTCTTTTATTTTGGTATTGAAAATGGTTTTGAAAGCGTTTTTATTATATCAATGTGTTGTATTGATATCTTGTGATTGAAATTTGGAAATGTTATGTTTCCTTTATGCATGTTTTATGTGATATGATTATGTTATGGTTTATGATATGTTTAAACCTATTCATATGAGGAATGAATTGGACTTAATAAGTGACGGGTGGAGCCCGCTATAGCTCCTCGATGCATCGGCAGGTCTCATGAGACAAACTAGTGTTTTGGCACGAGGCCTTGACAAAATCTAATTTGTGGTCTTGGCACGAGGCCTTGGCTACGTGGTTATGATAGTCTGGCATTATGCATTCCATCATTATGAAAGTGGTTATTGATATTGCATGTGATTATTCGACCAGTAGAATATCCATGTGAAGAAGTGAATGGCATTATCTCATTTTACTTTTGCCATATTATGTTGAAGTTCAAGTTTAATAAGGCTTTTGTTTTAGTTATACATTTCCTTAAAAGTTAATGTTTATTTATGAAAGCTTCCGCAATATTGTTATCCTTACTGAGCATCTGAGCTCACCCCTTTCAATGTTTTAATATTTTCCAGGATGTGAAGAAGTATTTTATGAATGACCTGCAGGGATAGTCAGAAGAGGAAATGAGTGTGGACTATGAAGACTTTTTTATTAGTTTTTCACTTTATGATGTAATGTAAGACTTATGAATGTATCTAGTGTTTCCAAGGCTACTAAACTAATCGGTCTTTCGAGACTTGATCTTTTGTGATCATGCCAATGTTACGAAGTAATGCACCGACTCTGGGTAGCTGGGGTCGGGGCGTTACATTTCCTCAGTAGTGGATGAATCTAATGGAGGGTTCATTTGGATTTAAAGTAGTTTCCCACTCCTAAGGGTGATGGCACTAACATTTCCCTTATTCCTAGGGTTAACTACTAGTTGAGAGGGTAGTTTATCGGACCCATGACTTTGGATTTTTTCTATCGAGTTATCTAGTTAGCTTAACTGGGTTTTTAGGTCTTGTATAGTAGCTTAGGTGGTTCGTTGTAATTGGAGATTGTTGGAAGCCATTTGTTTAATCATATATTCTAGGCTAGGATCTAGTTTGGGAGGGGGAATTTGGAAATGCCTTTGGGGTGGTTGAGGATTTTTGGGTGGTGGTGGTAGATGACTACTCTGCCCTTGTTGGTTCCATGGTTTATGAAGATGGTTTGAATACCCACATTTCATGTAATCTTGGTTTTCTTTCCACCTAGAGTTGGATGGATAGTATGGTTCTTGCCTAAAGGGTTGGTTATAGGGGTGTTCTAGGAAGATTTCATCAGAAATCTTAGAATTTTCTCTCAATTAGGGGTATTGGTTAGAATAGTGGGTTTATGAAGAGAAAATTCCACAATATATGGGAGGAGGAGATTGAGATTTCCCTTGGGAGAGGGCTAGTTTTCATAAAAGGGTACATACCTCTTCAAAATTTATGTCCAACTTCTTCTCAAATTCAGTAATTTTCACCTCTTGGACATCTCAAATGGGTACACTGGACCTTGTACCTAATTTTTGATTGTTCTGTGTCATGTTCTCAATCAGGATCTTTGCAGCAATTGGGGTTTTATACACTAGTTCACCACCTGCAATAGCATCAATCAAGTTACGATCAGTTGGAATTAAAACTTCATAAAAATACTGAATTAAAAGTTGGTCACTTATTTGGTGGTGTGGTAAACTTAAATATAAATTTTTAAAGCATTCCCAATATTCATGAAGTGTTTCCCCTTGATATTGTCTTATACCACATATTTTATTCCTTATTGTTTCATTTCGAGAGGCTATGAAATATTTTTCATGAAAAAGTAGTTTCATGTCCACCCAACCTCTTATTGGGGAATTAACATTATAAAGCCAGTATTATTAGTATCATCTAATGAAAAGGGGAATGATCTAAGCTTTACATGTTCCTCATCCACATTATCATGTTATAATTTTTAATAAATAGTGTGAAATTATTTTAAATCCTTATGGATATCCTCTCGAGTATGTCCATGGAATCTTGGTAATAGATGAATTAAACCAAATTTTAGTTCACAATTAGGTGCCTCACCTTGTAATTGAAAGTATGTGGGTTAGATATCGACATCAGGTATGGTTAGTTCTTTTAGAATTATATTGTTTTCATCCATGTTACCCAAGTTTATTTCTATTTTAATGTTGGTTCTAGAATAAGAAGATTAAGGATCAAGAAAATTGTCGTTGTCTTGTGTGTCCTCCTTGAAAGGGTTCTCTTGTGCATCTTGAAGTTATTGATGTAAGATCCTCTATGCTTCAGGTTTTAAAGGTGTTAAATATCCCATATTATAATGCATCATGCATAAAAACTACACAAGAAATAAATCATAACCCAAAAATATAGGTAAAGGTATAAGATAAAACAAATAAATATTCACAAAATTTAAAAAAATCTTATCAAAAACATGCACTAAAATACGAAGCACTCCTTGGAAATGGCCCAAAAATTTGACCATGTTGTCATGAAACATAAAATTTATAGTTATTTAAAGAATATTTTGTAGTCTAGGGTAGGCCCTAGGTTGTCTCTCAAGGAGCGTTGGTAGCATATAGTGTTTATTTTTAATAAATATTACTAATAGAGTGGGTGATTTTAAAAAACATTTTAAGAAAATAACTTAACTTAAATAGATTATTAGTTGATATAATAAGGTGGTGATTTAAGAATTATGAAAAAAGGAGATCACATCGTGTTCACTACACATCTTTGATGGTTTATTGTTCTAAAAATTTCACATGGTTTTGTTTAATTCTTTGGTTGAGGGTTGTCAAGATCTTGATTTCCCTCTTACCTCTTAAAACGTTGCACAAGGTACCAACCCTTGACAAAACAATTGTGTTTTTAGGTTTGGACATAAAGAACATATTAAAGGCTAAAAATCATACTAATATCTTTTGTATGTGTGAGAGAAAGAGTATACTTATGTTGTCCAATCATAACAACCCAGGTTTCCCACTTGAAATTTCAACCCAAACTGTGTTGAAATGAAAAGTGGATCAATTAATTAAACACAAGAAATGAATTCAGTGGATAAATATGTTTATATAAAACAAAATTGAAATAATCCACACTCAAATTACAAAAAAGAGTATATTATCATGTGTAGGAACTCCCTCCCAAGTATGGGTAGCTCACTTGAAATGATCGCCCACAGTTTAGCTCGTCATCAAGAGGAGGAGAAGGCTCGGGTGGAACTTATCCTTTATCATTGATCCCCCTATGAGTATAGGGGACTCCATAACTTCTTGTATGAAGATAGGAATCATTTGGGTCTCCAAGATACCATATCTTTTTCTCTTAGTCGAGCATACAATTGAGGAGCCCAAGGTTCCATTTTATAGAATAATTGGAAGGTGGTTTTGAGCATCGTAATTTCAAAAAACCACATGGTTCATGGTTTTCATTGGCAAGAAATTATAATCTCACATTTGAAAAATCTACAACTTCATTTCCCCACCTCATAACTCTCTCCACTAAAAGTTTGGCACCATTTGGACAATCACATCTAGAGATATTGACAGAACACAACACACTACTTTTGACTTCGTTCAAATTCTATATGTCGGACAGATCAGTCCATATGGGAAACCAGATGACCAAATTATATTTGGATTTATTCAAACTAAATTTATACCATTGAATTTAGGACCAGAAAAAAAAATCATCCCATTTGGATGCACGGTTTAGTAGAAGTATGAGGTTGAGTCCACTAGTGTGCATGGATCCTACGTAGTTTGGCCCATTTTTCTTGGACATCATCATGGGCCCTCCAAATCACCTCCACCTTCAATAAAATAATCAAAAAAAGTATCATTTTCCCTTTTAATAGTAATAAATAAAAACTAATTTAATAAATTGTGAAGTTCAATTTGTTATTATTTTTATAATTTTCAACACAAAACTAGTTTCGCAAAGTGGTGTAAGGGTAAAAATGAAACAGTGAATCACAGTGAGATCGTGACACAAAAGAAACAATGTATTTTGGGTTTTCCATATCACACTAGAAATACTAAAAATACATTTTATAAGCCCCATGGATGAGGGGAAATTAGTGTTTTCCCTCATATTGGTCATTTTAATCATGAAATAATGATGCTCAATCGAATGAGTCATTTTTAGTTGTGTATTTTGGGTACAGTAATGATATAAATACAATAACAAGTTATCGGGAAAATTCATTTTCATTTATGTGTAAATGTGTAAGAGATTTTCCACATACTAGTGCCTATATTCAAAATATTATAGTTTTTCCTCAAAAAAATATTTGGTATGATGAACTATACCCCGATTGATTTCCATGGTTTATCGAAGTTCATCCGCTTGTGTAGCAGCAACCTGCTCATATTTATGGATCGTGTCCTACTCTATACCAATGGCATCACATTTTTCCAAATCCCTTTACAAGGATTAGTTGATTTGGATTACCTTTACCCTTTAATCATTTAATTCATCTTCAAGACACATTATATAGAGATACTTCTCATCGAGGAAATCTTGGTACTCCTCCACTTTCAAGGAGTGGTTGGCCTTAGCTTGGACAACGATAGCTCTGAGTTCCTAAAATTGGCTTGCCAACTACACCTCATCTTATTTCTATCTTCACTACTCCTCCTATTTCTATTTGACCACCTTCACCACATCATGGATCTTTCATAATTTAAATCTATCATATCCAAATATAGAAAACATGAACGGTAGTCAGTGAAGTCATGATGGAATTTTTTCAAGAGGAACCTCCCTAATTTTCATACATATATCCCATCAAACCAAAAAGAATGTTTTTAAAAAAGAATCATGTGTCTCTATATTAGAATCTGAGATGCTCTTAGAGGGAGAGATGTAATCTAGAATCAGTGCACTCAATGAGTCACAATTATTTGATCCCTCTGAAACAGCCCCATCTCCGCCCACTGATGTTGGTGGAATAGGAATGGAAGCCCCTATCTCTGGAACAATCACCAAAGCTGAACAAAGTTAATAATAATGAAACTTATCATTAACATCATGAGGTCAATATACAATAAGGGTAGAAAAGTAACCAAAATATCTTGTAAGAACCAACTATTATGGGATCAACTATTGATATTGATACCTCGCTTAAACCACTAACCTTAATTCCTAGAGAAAAACATTTAGATGAGAGACATCCTCTAGAGTTTTCATAGAAACTAAGACTAGAGGCTCTTTAGGGTCCCACACATCTAGATCCTTGTCCATCTCCACCCTCAAAAATAGAAGTTGGTTGGACTTTGATTACTTATTTTTTAATTTCCTTCAAAATGTTATCTCTAGACAAAGATGTACAAGTCGATCATTGATTGAATAATCAGGTGAAAGAATGTCATATGTGTTTACAAAAAAAATATAAGTAAAATAAAACTCAGGTCCATCTAATTCCATACGGAAATCTTCAAACTCCTTGTGGGAACCTGGAATATCAATGTTTGGAATAATTAGGTCCCACATTTCATGATATATGGAATCAAATCTCAAAGTATCTTCAACAGTAAGGGTATCTAATACAAGTTTCTCAAGACCTGAATTGGCTCCATCGATGATCTCATTTTCCTACTTCTGAATAGACACAACATCATTAGTCCTCGTGGAGTAAGATTCAGCATCAATATAATCAGCAGACCATCTGAGATCAATGTAATCTCCTCTAAGGAGACAATTTGATCAACATTGATTAACATAGGGTTCAATGGTGATAGAAATGGATATGAAATATCATGAGAAGAGGAAAGTGAAAAAGAGTACACGACACCAAATCAAGTGTGTATGAGATTACCATGTATATCTCCCCTCTCTTCAATAATGGGGGTATACATGGTTGTATATCTAGATGCTTCATTCGTCAGAATAATGGATTCAACATCCTAGATATGTCCCTCACGTGGGGAATCCTCCTGAATCCTTGAAGGATTAGTACCAGGCCCCTTATGTAAGAAAAGTGATGCAGATTATTAAATATTAATGTATGGTTAGAATGAGTATCTCAAATAATGTTATGATATCAAATTATATCAAAAAGTCTTACTATGATGCATTCACCAAACAAACTTTAATTCCCTTATATTATTCCTATCTCAATATGGTGATGTGTCCATCACAATCCTCTTGGAAATAGAGACATGTGGTGATAGTTGAGGAGATCCCTCGGTATCTCCTCCATAAAGGTCCTCTAACCCAATGATAGTATCAAGGATTAAAGGGTCTCATTCTCTTCCCCAATGGGATTGAATGTGGGATCCTACATCAGCGGCGCAAGAACCTGTATTGCTACTCCTTCTTCAATAGATTCTTATTCTTACACTATTATGGGCTACAAAATAAAGTAACATAAGATTAATGATGGTGGATTTAAAGACCTGTAAAATTCAAAGAAATTTTTTTCTTAATTTTCTTTGGAATTTTACATGAACGCAGTTTCTGACAGCACCTGATTCTGAGGCCCGGTGTGCCCGAAATTATTTTCCGAAGTTTGGCTCGGGTACGTTTAGTGAACAATTGAGCAGGTTTTCCTAACTTTTGAACCGATGCTCGGAATAGAATTCTGAGGGCACCAATGGAATAGCATCACCGGTATTTTCTTAGAAACGCCTTTTTCAGAGTTGCGTTTGCTTGGGTGTGGTTTTTAATTTTTGGGGTTAAAGTTAAGAAATAAAATAAAAGTGGTGCAAAAGCTTATTTTATTTCACTTTAAGCCACATAAAGCCACTTAAGCTAAGTTAAGCAGTTTTGGTGGAACCCAAAATATCCTACCCACTGGGTAGGATATTTTTGATGTGGGGCCCGCATGAGCCCCACCGTTTCTTTTCCTCTAAGTAACGCACCCGAAAAAACCTTCTTTTAATGAAGTTCAACTATGCGTTTTTTTTTTCTGGTTAAGAAACGCCCCATTTAATTGGGCAGTTAAATTTTAAAATTAATTCTTTGAATTAATTGTTCGTTTCTTATCTTTGTTTTTCAAATTCTTTAGTTGATAATAAAATTAAGATGAGGAATTATTTTATTATCTTGATGTTGTGTTAAACCTTTGGAGAATCTCTAAAGATCTTTATCCTCCTTCGCGAAGAACGCGAAAAATGCGAAGAACGCGAAGAACGCCGGCCTCCGACGAAAGGGCGACGAAGAACACCGAGCCCTCGGAGATCGACGACGCGACATCGAGTACCGCGACGCTGATGCTTCTTCCGCGACGTTCCTTCCCCGCAACGATCTTAGATCGACAACCGATCGAGTTTGACGACGCGACGCCGTGTACCGCGACGACACGACGCCCCCTTTCGCGACGCGACGATCCTCTTCTTCCGCGACGGTAAATCCCGTGAAGAACACATGTTCGATGACTACGACGAGGTAGGGGTCTTATTTGAGAATAGTATTTTTCCCATGGTTGTTTCCTTCTAAAACAAAGAACCCGGATTAGCTCATCATCAAGTTGATCAGTGATTTTTTTTATATGCGGGTTGGGAATTTTTATTTACGGGAGTTTTTTTTTTGGAAACTAGGTTCAATTTTAATTTATTAAAATTGTTCATTGTTATGTTTTCATGTGTTGAATATTATTCCCAATTGTTATCACCTAACGCGAAGGGTGGCCGGGTCGGACATGGACCCGGGTCGGTTCGACCTAGTTCGGGCCGACCCAGGGGGTTGGGTCGGGTCGGTCAGGGCCTAGACCCCCCATTTTCGGACCTTTTCGGTCTTTTTCTCATAACATGAGATACTAGCCTCCGATCGATGCACCGTCGGTGGAGATGCGATCCTTGGATCTAGACGGTCGTTTCGGTATATTTCACTCAAGGTTTCGGAGTACTTTGGGTTCGGACGGGTTGGTTTGTACACGAAACCAATCGGGCCCTCAGAGTGGAAACGCTCATATCTTGAGCTACGGACGTCTGATTGATGTGTCGTCGACTTTGTTGGATTTTTCTAAGTGAGATGGATCTTTTGGATAACTCCTCCCGAGGTTTGGACGCAGGTGGAGTACGGTCGGGTTGGTTTTGCCTTAAAAACCAACTGGGCCCCTGGGACGAAAAAACCAATAACTCTCAGACCGGGCGTCTGATTGACGCGCCGTCTGCGACGTTGAGTTCCTCATGGTGATACAAAACTTTTGGATACATCAACTCCGGACTATGTGTCAGTTGATTTATCAGACTCTCGGATCATGGAGCGGACCCTCCCGAACGGGCTTGCTGTGTGCGGGAACCCTAGAGCTGGCTGCGACTGACGATGAAGACTATCATACTGGAATCCTATGTGGTTTCGACGATAAAGACTATTGTACTGGAATACTATGTGGGTTCGACGATGAAGACTATCATACTGGAATCCTATGTGGGTTCGACGATGAAGACTATCGTACTAGAATCCTATGTGGGTTCGACGATGAAGACTATCATACTGGAATCCTATGTGGGTTCGACAATGAAGACTATTGTACTGGAATCCTATGTGGGTTCGACCATGAAGACTATCGTACTGGAATCCTATGTGGGTTCGACGATGAAGACTATCATACTGGAATCCTATGTTGGTTCGACGATGAATACTATCGTACTGGAATCCTATGTGGGTTCAACGATGAAGACTATCGTACTTGAATCCTATGTGGGTTCGACGATGAAGACTATCGTACTGGAATCCTTTGTGGGTTCGACGATGAAGACTATCGTACTGGAATCCTATGTGGGTTTGACGATGAAGACAATTGTACCAGAATCCTCTGTTGGTTTGACGGCGATGACTACAGTGCTTGTATCCTACGTGGGTCCCAGTAAGATGAATTAGTGACTACATCTGATCATCTCTCTTACTTTACAAATGATGTGTACCTGTGTGAGCTGAATCCTGTGTTGCTTCCTATGTGGAATGTGTTATGCTATCCTTTGTGGGTTTACGTTTTGCTTTCTTGTGTGGATTTACATTTTTCTTTCCTGTGTGGACTGGGTTGTACTTGGGCTCGGATGTTGGAGCCGAACGAGAATTGATGACTTAGGTATATGTATGGGAATATACCTAAGCAGAGTCGAATGTTACTTCGTGATTGTATCTTTCCATTGTGGATTATCCTTTGTGGATTCTGGGAGACCATCGGGGGTCTCGGGGTCCCTACTGAGTAGCTTAAACTCACCCCTGCACAGGCTATGCCCGCACTACGTTGTGTTGGTTGCAGATGACAGACAGCGATGTTCATGGTTGAGGCTTGCGGAGCTGGACGGTAGATGGAGGTGGACCACTGGGCGGGATGTACTCGGAGGGGACGACTAGACCCAAGGGGCAGTGGAGGCTATCTGTACCCACCCTTCAGGTGGGAGTTCCAGTGGACGGCTCGAGGCTGTATTTTTACTTTCAGTTCTCATTTTTTCCTTCTAGTTGTACTTTTCTTTTCAGTTTGGGTTTGTATTCTGGCCCACTTACCTTCCTGCACTTACAGTTGTACTCAGCTTTTACTTAGTGTTTACTTCTACTGCTTTCTTGCTTTGTGGTGTTTGTTACTTTACAAAGGCAATGCCTTCCCTTTTTACCAGGAATTACACCTTGGTGCTAGTTGCCAGCCTCTGGCCTATGGAAGGCGGGCTTGGGGTAGTCATGGCACGGGCCCCGAGGACGGGTCGTGACAAATTGGTATCATAGGAGTTCGGTTCTACCACAGAACATGGGAATCTGATTTTTTCTATGTGAAGCAATAGTGTTAAGCGTATTGGGTGTGGTTATCAGTCCAGGGAGTCCAGTGTTGGTGCGGCGGCCGACGTATCTGTACACCAGGACCCTGACTTTTGATTTCCGACTTAATGCATGAAAACATTGATTGCATGTGTGTTTCAAGTTTTCTTTGTGATTACTTTGTGTCAGCTCACCAGGTATACTGTTCTGACCATGTCGCACCTGTCTCTTTTCAGGATGGCCCCACGATGGCAGCCAGCTAGGGTTCCGAGCGTTGTGCATGGCGAGAGCCCACCGAGCGACGAGGACTCGGTACAGGGCCCTTTGACAGTTGAGGCACCGGCGGTACCTAATGTAACACCCGAGACTTAATGTTATATAAATCATCAAAGGAATCTTTTTCTACACAACACTTTCTTGGCTTCCTTTACACGAAATCGCGACCTTCCTCAATAGCTTGCATCGTACCCAATACCGAGTTTCACTAAACAACGATATGCTATTAAAATATTATTAAAACTAGTCGTTATGAATAGTAATAACCACTTTTTGAAATTTTATAAATTTTATTTTTCAAAATGGACTTCATTTTTGGATTCGGAATATCAAAATTAGCTTAGGGTGAAATTTTGGTATTTTTCTGAAAACTTTCAATTTTTGATGAATAGTGAAACCACTAGGTGGTAGTTAAAAAACTGAATTTTTCATAAAACTTAATTTTACCGCTTCTGTGAGTGGAATTTCTAAAATCTGAGAGACACGGTTAATATCAAGAACTAAAATTTGGTTCAATGAGATGAAAATAATTTTTTGGTGAATAGTAACTTTTTACCTTTTTTTACCACGGTTAAAAGTAAATAGGGTAATTAAGGGTAAAGATGATATTATTATTACCCTAACACATGTCCTAATTCTATTGGATAAGTTAAATTCGACCAAAAACAAACATGGAATAAAATATGACAATTTAGGCCCACTTGGATTAGATTATGACATTTATTATTAATTTATTTAAAGAAGGGTTAAAATAGTTAAAATCAAAGTTTAATAAGTAAATAATTTGTAATATGGGGTTATACATAATATAAATTCGACTATAAATATTCATTAGAAAGATAAAAAGATTTCCTACATAATGGTATTTTATTTGTAATTTTTAGTCATTAAATAATTTAATTTATTTATGACACAACGATGATGTAGTAATTAGCTTATTAATGAAATATTGACATAATTGATGTTATAAATACCCAAATAAATGTAATTAGAGACTTTTTATAAATTACACTAATTATCTAGGTTAATATGAAATGTTATTATTGATTTAATTAACTTGGTTCGAACTAATAATTCTGTTATGATTTTTACAAAAATCAATTACTAAATAGTGTCAAAATTGACATAAAATAGTTTTTAAAACAAATATTATATTAGTAATTGTTATTTTATTTTTAAAAATCTAAGGTTCGGCCAAATGACTTAGATAAGGTTATATATATTAATAATAAACAACTTGGGGTTCTTTTTGCTGCTTATAGTAAGTTTATTAACCTTATAGTATAAGAACACAAGAAGACATGGTAAAAGTAAACTTATTTAACTTAATGTTAAATCTAAATGATAAGGTTAAAATAGGAACCTAAACTTATCGAAATTCTATTGGATGAGCGGATTTAGACCCATCCCCACATTATCTTTGAAATATATCAATTTGGAGGTATTTAAAACCGAACTTGACTTTATAATAAAATAATATTTTTAGTTTTCCCAAAGGTGCCTCTCTCCTCCCTTATAAAAGGGCACCTCCTCCCCCTCTTCCTCACACCACTTTGAGCCTTCATGCTCGGCCAACCCCTGCCAATTCCTCCTCTCCACTTCCCTAGATACATCCTAGAGGTCCTGGTCTTCTTCAAAGACCAATTTTAGTGCCCTAAAAGAAGGTCTCAAAGAAGCACTTCAAAGAAGAGGTAATGTCCGTTACCGATTCTTTCATCTTTATTTATTCTTCCACTTCTTCTTCTTTAGTTGTTTCATTATGAAGTAATAAAATCAGTATCACTCATATACTTACATGTTATTATAAGTATGAAACAACCCTATTTCACCATCTATCCATCCTACGGAAAAAGAAATCACCGCGCGTGCGTACGTACGAAATACCGTCTCCATGCCGTGGTGTAATCTATTTTCCACCACCACCTTAATTGGATGGGTATAATGGTGTAAATAATGACTATATAGGACTATTATAAAGTGAAACTGATTCTGAAATAGTATACATACACTCCAATACAATTCCACGATCATAGGAATGATATCATCACTCGTGTGTACGTACGGAATACCGTCTCCACGATGTGATGCGACTCGTTCTACATGATCTTAATTTCATAATGATTATATAAATGAATTGAATGAATTAATATGATATATATTACACTAATACCATTCTATAAATAAGGTATCTATAACCTAAATATAATAATAAGAACTTATTCGACAAAACACGCATAAGAACAAAAAGTTATAAACACCTGAATAACAAGTAGCAATGAAATATTACTACTAAGAAGCTAAGAAAATGACCATATATGATATCATAAAAATAAGTATGATTCTGGAATAAGTCAATAACATTATTTAAATCATTATACAGGAAGATCGGACACTTACGAAGCAAAACGGACCTAAGGTAAGGGAAATATCACAATCTCATTTTTATCCGAGACTGTTTATACTTTGGAATTTACTGGGGTGTATTTTATCATCCACATCAATGTTTCCTCAATATGTAATATTTATATCCTTCTACAATAGTTTATATTCAATTTTACCCTTCGGTGACTTTTTAGTAAAAGATATGAAAGGAATCTTTTGTCGTTTTTCGTACGAGGTACTTTTTTGACTTTTCCGACAAAAGTACGAGAAGAATGTTTTTTTTAACTTATACGGCATGAATGGATTTTTAAAACATTATTTCCAAGAAGCTTCCTTTACATGTTTTCAAGTTTATTTTTAATCAACTTCTTTTAGTTTAGAATTGTATGACATGTGATGAAAGGAAAAGTGTTTTTGAAGAAGAAATGATATTTTCCTCAAGAATGGAGTTCAAGTGTTTTATCAAAATTATTTTCCATCTAAGATAATAAAGGGTTCTGTTTTTATCCCTATTATTATATTGATTTGATTATGTTGTGATGGGATTATTTTTATGAATTCCTTTATCTTATATGAATTGTTTTATGATGTCATGATGTTTAAGAATCCCATTTTTATTACATGGGTTATTCTATGATGTGTGGTTTATGATTTTGTGGCACACATAAGAATGGTATCATTATGAGATGGGTGGGACCTATATCTCCCTCCAATGAATTGGTTAAAGATTTTATATCTCATGAGATAGACATGGTTGGAACGGTAGGTTATACCGGTTCAGTGAAACAGGACTGAAACGAGGGTGACTCGGTTCAGAAATGGACTTTGTCCACTAAGATAGTATTGGCAATGAGTCTTGACTAATAAGATATGATTCTCTATGATTATGTGTGTATGCCACAAAGTATCATGTTTTAAGTTATGATTATTGTGATTACATTTCACTTCCATGATTTATCCCTTGTTATGAAATTATGATCTCTTTTGCAGGTTAAGATTTCCAAAAGTTATGTGCTTATATATACGATGTGATTGATAATTCTTTTCTTTACCCTTACTGAGCATTTGAGCTCACCCTTTTGTATGTTTTCTTTCCCCAGGTTAGGAAGAAGGTTATTAAGTAAGATATGCCAAAAGGGACTATAGATATGATGAAATAAATGGGAGATAGTGTAGACGCTTTATGAACCAGTTGTTTATGTTTCCCAGTTTCTAAAGACACTATACCTATATGGTCCTTTCGTGGTTTTGTTATATGCTGTAATATGTATGCTTCAATTTTGAAGTATTAACAATGTATGTAAATTATGGGTCGTTATAGTTGGTATCAGAGGAAAGGTATAGTCAACCTTTGGAAACTAGGATGTGAAAGCCTTAGTAAGAACCCTAAGGATAAGTCTAAGCATAGAACACAATCTTAGTGTTTTAGAAATGGCCATGAATAACCTAGGATAAGACCTTAAGTGTGAAATTTTATTCTTGATTATGTGGTTTTCCTATTATAATTAGTGTTTCTCACACTATTCTTCTTGGTTTTAGTCAATGGCTGGAACCTGAAGGAACTGTGTTAATGCGGAATGTGACGGGCAATGCAATGATTGTCCCCCTGAGCAACCAAACGTTATGGGATCTGGAATGCAAAATCTTATAGCCATGATCACACAACTTTCTCAAGCTATGAATCATGCAGGACTTCCAAACGAGCAAAGGAATGAGCAACATTCTGTTGAATCCTTCATGAGGTAGTGTCTACCTTCTTTCAGCGGGTCTACTGATCCATTAGTTGCTGAACAATGGATTAGTACTACTGAAAAGATATTTTCAGTTCTTCAATGTTCTGAACATGATAAAGTCATCCTAGCAGTGTATCATTTGGAAGGAGATGTTGATCAATGGTGGAATCTTATTAAGAATACGAGGCAAAGGGATGAAATTGAGTCCATGGAATGGGACAAGTTCAAGAACTTATTTTTCAATAAGTACTTCCCTCGTATTCTCTGAACAAAGATGGAGAAAGAGTTTCTTGAACTGAAGCAAAAGGATGATGAATCTGTTGGTACCTATGAAGCTAATTTTACAAGACTTGCAAGGTACGCTTCTGGTATTATTATCCAACCTGAGAGTAAGATCGATCGATTCTTTAGTGGCTTAAAACCAAGTCTTCGAAGGGCGTTAGCCATAAGGGACTTCAATAGCTACGAGGAAATCGTTCGATGTGCTCTCAAAGTCGAGATGGAGATTGGAGTGACCCATCAGTCATATGGGTTTGATAAGAGGAGGAAAATGGAATTCAAAGGAAAATCATTAGAGCACACTGAAAAGAATATGAGCTTTCCCTTATGCTCAAAGTGTGGAAAGAAACATGGAGGGAGTTGTCTTAAAGGGACAAGTAAATGTTTCAAATGTGGAAAGGAAGTTCACCGGGCATTTGAATGCTGCGATGATGGGAAGAAGATGTCTAATGATGCAAACAAAGGAAGGGATACACAGAATGAACCTACCACACTTCAATGTTTCAAGTGAAAGGAGATGGGACATTATGCCAATAAATGCCCTAATCCAAGGGTTGATGATGATGGTCGACGTCAACAAACTCTTAAGGCTAAAGACAAAGGAAATTCACATGCAATTTCTATTAGCGATGTGGAGTACGATAATGATGTGGTGAAAGGTACACTTACCATCCACTCTAAAGTAGAAAATGTCTTGTTTGATTCTGGATCCACCCACTCTCTTATTTCTGAAGAATTTTCTAAGGGTATCACCGTATTACCACAACAATTATATATTTAGTTAGCTGTGACAACACCTAATGGCACAACAGTCACATCAAAAGTTTATAATTCTTCTCTGATCGATGTTTATGGGAAAGTGCTTCCTGCAAATCTTGTGATCCTTCCTATAGTGGAATTTGATGTGATTCTTGGCATGGATTGGTTTTCTTTATATGGAGCTCATATCAATTTCCAAAGAAGGGAAGTCACATTTAATATTCCATATCAATCTATGATTGTATATCAATGCAAGGATGAACATAACCTTCTAGTGGAAATTTCTTCCATCTTATGGGTCTTGATTCCACTAAATGAAGGTTATTTATCTCAAATGGTTGGTGAGAAACTCACGATTAAGAATATTCCCATTGTACGGGAGTTTGATGATGTCTTTCCAGAGGAATTACCGGGACTTCCACCAAATCGTGAAGTTGAGTTCTCAATAGAACTCATACCGGGTGCTTTGCCGATTTCAAATACACCTTATAGAATGGCCCCAATTGAGTTGCAGGAATTGAAGAAGCAACTCCAAGAGAATATTGATAAGGGATTCATACGCCCTAGTGAGTCACCTTGGGAAGCACCTGTTCTATTTGTTAAGAAGAAAGATGGATCAATGAGACTCTGCATTGATTATCGAGAACTTAACAAGATCACTATCAAGAACAAATATCATCTCCCACACATTGATGACTTATTTGACCAACTACGCAGAGCTCAATACTTTTCCAAGATTGATCTTCGTTCAGGGTATTATCAATTAAGGGTCAAAAGGGAGGATATACCAAAGACCGCTTTCTGTACAAGGTATGGACACTATGAATTTATATTGATGCCATTTGGTCTTACTAATGCCCCTGCTATCTTCATGGATCTGATTAATAGAGTCTTTAGAGACTATCTTGATCAATTCGTGGTAGTCCTTATAGACGATATTCTTTTCTATTCAAAGAGAAAGGAAGAACATGAAGATCACTTGAGAATTATATTGAAGACCCTGAGAAAGGAGAAGCTTTATGCCAAATTTACCAAGTGTGAATTTTGGCTTCAAAAAGTTGCATTTTTGGGTCACATAATCTCAAAAGAGGGGATATCTGTGGATCCAGCAAAAACAAAGGTTATCGAAAGATGGTCGAGACCAACAACAGTAACTGAGATCCGAAGTTTTCTTGGTTTGACTGGATATTATCGACGTTTTCTGAAAGATTTTTCATGATTATCTAATCCACTCACCAAGTTGACTCGGAAAGGAGTTAAGTTTGTCTGGACGGAAGAATGTGAAGAGAATTTCAAGGAGTTGAAAAGAAGGTTATCTAGTGCACCTGTGCTCACACTTCCTTGTAGTGGAGAAAGGTTTGTGATCTATAGTGATGCATCCAAGAAGGGATTGGGGTGTGTTCTTATGAAAAATGATATGGTGATAGCTTATGCCTCACGACAGCTGAAAATCCATGAGCAAAATTACCCAACACATGATTTGGAGTTAGCTGCGGTAATCATTGCATTAAATATTTGGAGGCATTATCTTTATGGTGAAAGGTGTGATATTTATACTGATCATAAATGTTTAAAGTATATTTTCACACAAAAGGAGATGAATATGCACCAAAGAAGATGGTTGAATCTGATTAAGGATTATGATTTCTCAATCCATTACCACCCTGGTAAAGTAAACAAGGTGGCAGATGCATTAAGTCGACAAGACCATGGTAGTTTATCCATGATGAGGATCACAAAAGATCCAATATTTATGGATTTACAAACGATGGATCTTGGAATTATAATGGAAGGGGAAAATCTTATCTTTCTCAAATGAATGTTCAAACATCTATACATGTGAAGATTAAAGAGTCACAGAAAGAAGATGTCGAGTTACAAAAGAAGGTGAGAAATGTTCCTGAATTCAACCTTGATTGTGATGGGATAATAAAGTTCAGGAATCGGTTTTGTGTTCCTCCCATCCCAGAATTAAAGAAGGAGCTGCTGGATGAGGCTCATAGTTCTTCATTCTCTATTCATCCTGGAAGCATGAAGATGTATAGGGACCTGAAAGAGTACTTCTGGTGGGATGGCATGAAAAGAGATGTTGCTGAATATGTCTCTCGATGCTTGGTTTGTCAACAAGTTAAAGCTGAGGGACAGAAGTCTAAGGGGATGTTACAACCATTACCCATACCCGAATGGAAATGGGAAAACATCACTATGGACTTTGTCACAGGACTTCCTAAAACATCCAAAGGCAATAATGCTATCTGGGTCATAGTTGATTGTCTTACAAAGTCTGTACACTTCATTGGTATTAGAGATGATTTCTCTCTGGATCAGCTTGCCATGATATATGTAAAGGAAGTGGTAATATTGTATGGAGTACCACTTTCTATTATATCTGATCAGGATCCGAGATTTACCTCGAAGTTCTGGCGAAGTCTTCAGTATACTCTGGATACAGAGTTGAGTTTCAGCACTGTTTATCATCCTCAGACAGACGGTCAGTCTGATAGAACAATTCAAACCCTAGAAGATATGTTGAGAGTTTGCTCTATGGATTTCAAAGGTGGTTGGGATCAACACCTACCTTTGTTGGGATTTTCTTATAATAATAGCTTTCACTCCAGTATTCAGATGGCTCCTTATGAAGCTCTCTATGGAAAGAAATGCAGGACTCCAACTTGCTGGGATGAAGTTGGGGAAAGAAAGCTATTAGGACCTGATCTCATTGATAAAATGGCAGAAAAGGTCAGATCTATTCAACAACACATAAGAGCAGCTCAGAGTCGATAGAAAATTTATTCCGACAACCGAAAAAAAGACCTAGAGTTTGAAGTGGGTGATAAAGTATTCTTACGAATATCTCCCTGGAAGAGGGTCATGAGATTTGGAAAGAAGGGGAAGTTGAACCCTAGATATATCGGTCCTTTCGAAATACTGGATCGTGTCGGGAAGGTAGCTTACCGATTGGCGCTTTCACTGAATCTCTCTCAAGTACACTATGTGTTCCATGTATCTCTCCTGAGAAAGTACATACCTGATCCTTCACATGTACTCAGCTCAGAAGTTGTACCGCTGGAGCAAGATCTTTCTTATGAAGAACAACCGATAGAGAATCTGGATCGTAGCGAAAAAGTCCTACGAAACAAGACCACTCGATTGGTGAAAGTTTTATGGAGGAACCAACAATTAGAAGAAGTTACATGGGAGCTTGAGGATATGATGAGGGAGAGGTATCCTCATCTGTTTGTTACAAAGTGAGAAATTTCGAGGGCAAAATTCATTTTAAGGGGGGTAGAATGTAACACCCGAGACTTTATGTTATATAAATCATCAAAGGAATCTTTTTCTACACAACACTTTCTTGGCTTGCTTTACACGAAATCGCGACCTTCCTCAATAGCTTGCGTCGTACGCAATACCGAGTTTCACTAAACAACGATATGCTGCTAAAATATTATTTAAACTAGCCGTTATGAATAGTAATAACCACTTTTTGAAATTTTATAAATTTTATTTTTCAAAATGGACTTCATTTTTGGATTCGGAATATCGAAATTATCCTAGGGTGAAATTTTGGTATTTTTCTGAAAAACTTCAATTTTTGATGAATAGTGAAACCACTAAGTGGTAGTTAAAAAACGGAATTTTTCATAAAACATAAGTTTACCGCTTCTGTGAGTGGAATTTCGAAAATCCGAGAGACACGGTTAATATCAAGGACTAAAATGTGGTTCAATGAGATGAAAATAATTTTTTGTTGAATAGTAACTTTTTACTTTTTTTTACCACAGTTAAAAGTAAATAGGGTAATTAAGGGTAAAGATGATATTATTATTACCCTAACACATGTCCTAATTCTATTGGATAAGTGAAATTAGACCAAAAACAAACTTAGGAATAAAATATGACCATTTAGGCCCACTTGGATTAGATTAGGACATTTATTATTAATTTATTTAAAAAAGGGTTAAAATAGATAAAATAAAAGTTTAATAAGTAAATAATTTTTAATATGGGGTTATACATACTATAAATTCTACTATAAATATTCATTAGAAAGCTAAAACTATTTCCTACATAATGGTATTTTATTTGTAATTTTTAGACATTAAATAATTTAATTTATTTATGACACAACGATGATGCAGTAATTATCTTATTAATGCAATATTGACATAATTGATGTTATAAATACCCAAATAAATGTAATTAGAGACTTTTTATGAACTACACTAATTTTCTAGGATAATATGACATGTTAGTATTTATTTAATTAACTTGGTTCGAACTAATAATTCTGTTATGATTTTCACAAAAATCAATTACTAAATAGTGTCAAAATTGACATAAAATAGTTTTTAAAACAAATATTATATTAGTAATTGTTATTTTATTCCTAAAAATCTACGGTTCGGCCAAATGACTTAGATAAGGTTATATATATTAATAATAAACAACTTGGCGTTCGTTTCGATGCTTATAGTAAGTTTATTAACCTTATAGTATTAGAACACAAGAAGACACGGTAAAAGTAAACTTATTTAACTTAATGTTAAATCTAAATGATAAGGTTAAAATAGGAACCTAAACTTGTCTAAATTATATTGGATGAGAGTATTTCGACCCATCCCCACCTTAGCATCGAAATATATCAATTTGGAGGTATTTAAAATCGAACATGACTTTATAATAAAATAATATTTTTAGTTTTCCCAAAGGTGCCCCTCTCCTCCCTTATAAAAGGGCATCTGCTCCCCCTCTTCCTCACACCACTTTGAGCCTTCAATATCGGCCAACCCCTGCCAATTCCTCCTCTCCACTTCCCTAGAGACATCCTAGAGGTCCTGGTCTTCTTCAAAGACTAATTTTAGTGCCCTAAAAGAAGGTCTCAAAGAAGCACTTCAAAGAAGAGGTAATGTCTGTTACCGATTCTCTCATCTTTATTTCTTCTTCCACTTCTTCTTATTTAGTTGTTTCATTATGAAGTAATAACATCAGTATAAATCATATAATTATATGTTATTATAAGTTTTAAACAACCCTATTTCACAATCTATCCATCCTACGGAAAAATAAATCACCGCGCGTGCGTACGTACGGAATACCGTCTCCATGCCGTGGTGTAATCTATTTTCCACCACCACCTTACTTGGATGGGTATAATGGTGTAAATAATGACTATATAGGACTATTATAAAGTGATACTGATTATTAAATAGTATACATACACTCCAATACAATTCCACAATCATAGGAACGATATCATCACTCGTGCGTACGGACGGAATACCGTCTCCACGATGTGATGCGACTCGTTCTACATGATATTCATTTCATAATGATTATATAAATGAATTTAATGAATGAATATGATATATATTACACTAATACCATTCTGTAAATGAGGTATCTATAACCTAAATATAAGAATAAGAATTTATTCGACAAAACACGCATAAGAACAAAAAGTTATAAACACCCGAATAACAAGTAGCAATGAAATATTACTACTAAGAAGCTAAGAAAATGACCATATATGATATCATAAAAATAAGTATGATTCTGGAATAAGTCAATAACATTATTTAAATCATTATACAGGAGTTTCAGACACTTACGAAGCAAAAAGGACCTAAGGTAAGGGAAATATCACAATCTCGTTTTTATCCGAGATTGTTTATACTTTGGAATTTACTGGGCTGTATTTTATCTTACACATCAATGTTTCCTCAATATGTAATATTTATGTCCTTATACCATAGTTTATATTCAATTTTACCCTTCGGTGACTTTTTAGTAAAAGATATGAAAGGAATATTTTTTCGTTTTTCGTACGAGGTACTTTTTTGACTTTTCCGACAAAAGTACGAGAAGAATGTTTTTTTTAACTTATACGGCATGAATGGATTTTTAAAAAATTATTTCCAAGAAGCTTCCTTTACAAGTTTTCAAGTTTATTTTTAATCAACTTCTTTTATTTTAGAATTGTATGACATGTTATGAAATGAAAAGTGTTTTTGAAGAAGAAACGATATTTTCCTCAAGAATGGAGTTCAAGTGTTTTATCAAAATTATTTTCCATCTAAGATAATAAAGGGTTCTGTTTTTATCCCTATTATTATATTGATTTTATTATGTTGTGATGGGATTATTTTTATTAATTCCTTTATCTTATATGAATTGTTTTATGATGTCACGTTGTTTAAGAATCCCATTTTTATTACATGGGTTATTCTATGATGTATGGTTTATGATTTTGTGGAACACATAAGAATGGTATCATTATGAGATGGGTGGGACCTATATCTCCCTCCAATGCATTGGGTAAAGATTTTATATCTCATGAGATAGACATGGCTGGAACGGTAGGTTATACCGGTTCAGTGAAACAGGACTGAAACGAGGGTGACTCGGTTCAGAAATGGACTTTGTCCACTAAGATAGTCTTGGAAATGAGTCTTGACTAATAAGATATGATTCTCTATGATTATGTGTGTATGCCAAAAATTTTCATGTTTTAAGTTATGATTATTGTGATTACATTTCACTACCATGATTTATCCCATGTTATGAAATTATGATCTCCTTTGCAGGTTAAGATTTCCAAAAGTTATGTGCTTATGTATACGATGTGATTGATATTTTTTTTGTTTACCCTTACTGAGCATTTGAGCTCACCCTTTTGTATGTTTTCTTTCCCCAGGTCAGGAAGAAGGTTATTAAGTAAGATATACCAAAAGGGACTATAGATATGATGAAATAAATGGGAGACAGTGTAGACGCTTTATGAACTAGTTGTTTATGTTTCCCAGTTTCTAAAGACAATATACATATACGGTCCTTTCATGGTTTTGTTATATGTTGTAATAAGTATGCTTCAATTTTGAGGTATTAACAATGTATGTAAAGTATGGGTCGTTATACCTATACCCTCCGAGCCACCGATGCTACCAGCCCCAGCCACTGACGATGCACGTCGCCTTAGTGCACTGCACGAGTTTCAGCACCAGCGACCGCCCAGGTTCCATGGGGATATGGACCCTCAGGCCGATGAGGACTAGATGGAGGTAGTTGTACGGGTTTTCAGGTTAGTGAGGACTCTAGCAAACCTCATGGTGATCCTCGCAGCGAGCCTCCTGCACGTGGCAGCAGGCAGATGGTGGAGCTTGATGCACCAGGTGCACGATGAGGAATCTCTTCTCTGGACATACATTGAGAGCCTCTTCCGCTTGGAGTTCGTCCTAGCCACCCTCCGTGCGGTGCGCATCCAGGAGCTACTACAGCTGCGGCAGGGCAGCATGACGGTTGCCCAGTACTCGGCGAGATTTACTGATCTCTCGCGCTACTCCACCGATATGGTACGGGATCTGTTCTTCCGGGCCCGGACCTTCGATCAGGGACTGAGGCATGAGATCAGGGCCTCGATGATCTCCCTCAACATTCCGACGCATGCATAGGTGTTGGAGAGATCCCTTTTAGTGGAGAGTTTCCTCGCTGAGCAGGCATCAGCAGCAGGACCGTCCGCAGGACGACCCGTAGCAGAGTCTTCTACAGCTGGCAGTTGACAGGTGATGCAGAGGTCCAAGCGGGCTAGACCTTCAGATGGGCAATCTTAGGGTGATGATTCGGTTTTGCAGGGCACACGAAGGAGAGCCAGCTACTCGAGGAGCAGGCAATGCTACACATGCGGCGGGCAAGGTCACATGGCTCGAGACTGCCCGACTCGTCCTGCTGATGAACAACAGGTGGTAGAGGGACCTCCCAGGCAGAGGTTCGACCATGACGGTCCGCAGGGAGCAGGCGGGCGAGGCAGAGGAGCTGGCCTAGCAGCGGGTGGTGGATGACGCTTTGAAGCCTTACCACCACCACCACCTGGGTGACCACCCCGACCGCAGGGAATAGGTGGACAGGGAAGAGCTCATCTCCAGGAAGCTGAGGCCTACGATCATGGAGCTCTAGGAGCAGATGGACAGGAGCGGGACTAGCTCCATACCTGGAGACTTTTGTTCATGTTGCTTCTAGCTCTGTTGATGTTTGTTTGATGTTGCTTTGTGTCTTTGTACTTTGAGCTGCAATAATAAAAAGACAATTTTCTAGTGGTGTTTACCTTCCTATCCTCTCTTTTAGTTGTTACTAAGAGGTACCGGTTTAAAAACCATTGACTTGACCCTTACTTTGAGATACCTATTGGAGGAGACCCAGTGACCACACACTGATGCCGACAGTGTGACTCAACCCTTGGAGGCAAGAGTAACGGTTGGATCTTTTGGTAGTAGCGTCGAGGCCTTACGAAGTCATCCTTGGTATGGAATAGTATCATCCATGTTGGGATTGACTGTATTAGGAGAAGAACGTGGTTCATCCAGGGGATGAGACCGGATTTCTCTTATCGGCAAAGAAGAAATCACAGTATCTCTTGTAGAACTAAAAAGGACCAAGTCATCCATGAGAGGAAGAGGACAGCTCAGATCCGGCAGAAGTCTCTTGTTGACAGGAGGCGGAGGCCACTAGAGTTCAAGGATGGCGACCAAGTCTACTTGCGGGTCTCACCTCTACGCGAGTTCTGGAATTTTGGCCGAGGCGGCAAGTTGTCTCCGCACTTCTTTGGACCCTTCTAGGTCCTCAACGGGGTAGGCGAGGTGGTTTACCGCTTGACACATCCACCTCAGTTGCACCAGGTGCACGATGTCTTCCATGTATCTCAGCTGAGGAGATACGTGCATGACCCGATGCATATCTTTGACCATGGGGAGCTGGACGTTGATCATGGGGTGACTTTTGCGGAGGTCCCGGTGGAGATCGAGGATCGACAGGAGCGGGTCCTATGTGGATGATCGATCCCTCTAGTGTGCATCAGATGGCAGCACGGGAACCTCTAGGAGAGCACTTGGGAGCGGGAGGCTCAGATGCGTGCTCAGTACCCACCTTTGTTTCCCTAGATTATGATGTATCTTTACGGGGACGTAAAGCCCTGAGGTGGGAGTGATGTAAAGACCTTTAAAATTCAGGGAAATTATTTTCTTAATTTTATTTGGAATTTTACAAGAACGCGGTATCTGACGGCACCTGATTCTGAGGCCCGGTGTGCCTGGAATCATTTTCCAAAGTTTGGCTCGGGTACGTTCAGTGAACGAACGAGCGGGTTGTCCTAACTTTTGAACCAGTGCTCAGAATCGAATTCTGAGGGCACCGATTGAATCGCAGCACAGGTATTTTCTTAGAAACGCCTTTTCCAGAGTTGCGTTTTCTCAGGTGTGGTTTTTAATTTTTGGGGTTAAAGTTAAGAAATAAAATAAAAGTGGTGCAACACCTTATTTTATTTCACTTTAAGCCACTTAAAGCCACTTAAGATAAGTTAAGCAGTTTTGGTGGAACCCAAAATATCCTACCCATTAGATAGGATATTTGTGTGGTGGGGCCCGCACGAGTCCCATAATTTCTTTTCCTCTAAGTAACGTACCCGCGAAAACCTCCTTTTAATGAAGGTCAACTATGCGTTTTTTTTCTGGTTAAGAAACGCACCATTTAATGTGGCAGTTAAATTTTACAATTAATTCTTTGAATTAATTGTTCATTTCTTATCTTTGTTTTTCAAATTTTTAGTTGATAATAAAAATAAGATGAGGACTTATTTTATTATCTTGATGTTGTGTTAAACCTTTGGAGAATCTCTAAAGATCTTCATCCTCCTTCGCGAAGAACGCGAAGAACGACGGCCTCCGACGAAAGGGCGATGAAGAACACCGAGCCCTCGGAGATCGACGACGCGACGCCGAGTACCACAACGTCGACGCTTATTCCGCGACATTCCTTCCCCGCGATGATCTTCGATCGACAACCGATCGAGTTTGACGACGTGATGCCATGTACCGCGACGACGCGACGCCCCCTTTCGTGACACGACGATCCTCTTCTTCCGCGACGGTAAATCCCGTGAAGAACACACGTTCGACGACTACGACGCGGTTGGGGTTTTATTTGAGAATAGTATTTATTCCCATGGTTGTTTCCTTCTAAAACAAAGAACCTGGATCAGCTCATCATCAAGTTGATCCACGATTGTTTTTATATGCGGGATGGGAATTTTTATTTATGGGAGTTTTTTTTGGGAACTAGGTTCAATTTTAATTTATTAAAATTGTGCCTTGTTATGTTTTCATGTGTTGATTATTATTCCTAATTTTTATCACCTAACGCGGAGGGTGCGGGCCAAAAAAACACAGGCTGACAACCCTCCGCAGTTTTTTCGTTGATGCGTGGATTAATGGCGTTTACGAAATGGGATCGGAATGGTGATTGGTGGCCTTCGCAGCAATGTTCGGATCCCAAGAGGGCCATAGGAGCAAACCGCAGGAAAAACGGACCACCAGAGCGCGTCTGGTGGTCCGCGGAAGTTTCCGTCGGCGCGCCACGCCGGCACGGCGGCGCTGGCGGCCGGCAGCGGCCAGCCGCCAGGAAGCGGCGGCGCCCGGCGCGCCATCGGGAAGACCCGCCACTGCTAAATCCACGGCGGCGAGGGCCGGTCCCGCGGCCGCGTGGGACCGCGAGGAAGGTACGCGGCCTTGCACCACATCCGGTGACACAGAGCGGCCCCCACGCGGGGGCCGCGGCTCTCCTTCACGCGGGGGCAGTGCACCCCCACGCCGCTCGGCCGTAACCGGCCGAGCCGACCCCTGGCGGTCGGGCCATGCTCACCCCGGCTGGGCCGGGTCACACTCAACCGAGTCGGACCCGGACCCGGTTCGGGTCGACCCGGTTCGGGCCGACCCAGGGGGGTTGGGCCGGGTCGGTCCGGGCCCAGACCCCCCGTTTTCGGACCTTTTCGGTCTTTTGCTCATAACTTGAGTTACGGGCCTCCGATTGACGCACCGTCAATGGAGATGCGATCCTTGGATCGAGACGGTCGTTTCGGTATATTGAACTCAAGGTTTTGGAGTACTTTGGGTTCAGTCAGGTTTGTTTGTACACGAAACCAACCGGGCCCTCGGAGCGGAAACGCTCATATCTTGAGCTACGGACGTCCGATTTGACGTGCCGTCGACTTTGCTGGATTTCTATAAGTGAGAAAGATCTTTTGGATTACTCTACCCGATGTTTGGACGTAGGTGGAGTATGGTCGGGTTGGTTTTTCCTTAAAAACCAACCGGGCCCCTGGGACGAAAAAGCCAATAACTCTCAGAGAGGGCGTCTGATTGACGCGCCGTCTGCGACGTTGAGTTCCTGTTGGCGATACGGAACTTTTGGATACATCAACTCCGGACTATGTGTCAGTTGATGTATCAGACTCTCGGCTCATGGAGTGGACCCTCCTGAATGGGCTTGCTATGTGCGGGAACCCTAGAGCTAGCTGCGACTGACGATGAAGACTATCGTACTGGAATCCTATGTGGGTTCGACGATAAAGACTATCGTACTGGAATCCTATGTGGGTTCGACGATGAAGACTATCATACTGGAATCCTATGTGGGTTCGACGATGAAGACTATCGTACTGGAATCCTATGTGGGTTCGACGATGAAGACTATCATACTGGAATCCTATGTGGGTTCGACGATGAAGACTATCGTACTGGAATCCTATATGTGGGTTCGATGATGAAGACTATCGTACTGTAATCCTATATGGGTTCAACGATGAAGACTATCGTACTGGAATCCTATGTGGTTTCAACGATGAAGACTATCGTACTGGAATCCTATGTGGGTTAGACGATGAAGACTATCATACTGGAATCCTATGTGGGTTTGACGATGAAGACTATCGTACTGGAATCCTATGTGGGTTCGACGATGAAGACAATTGTACCGGAATCCTCTGTGGGTTCGACGGCAATGAATACAGTACTTGTATCCTAAGTGGGTCCCATTAAGATGAATCAGTGACTACATCAAATCATCTCTCTTACTTTACAAATGATGTGTACCTGTGTGAGATGAATCATGTGTTGCTTCCTATGTGGAATGTGTTATGCTATCCTGTGTGGGTTTACGTTTTTCTTTCCTGTGTGGATTTACGTTTTTCTTTCATGTGTGGACTGGGTTGTACTTGGGCTCAGATGTTGGAGCCGAACGAGAATTGATGACTTAGGTATATGTATGGGCATATACCTAAGAAAATTCGAATGTTACTTTGTGATTGTATCTTTCCTTTGTGGGTTATCCTTTGTGGATTCTAGTAGACCATCGGGGGTCTCGGGGTCCCTACTGAGTAGCTTATACTCACCCCTGCACGGGCTATGCCCACACTATGTTGTGTTGGTTGCAGACAACGAACAGCGCTGATCGTGGTTGAGTCTTGCGGAGCAGGACGGTACCTGGAGGTGGACCACTGGGCGGGATGGACTCGGAGGAGACGACTGGACCCGAGGGGTAGTGGAGGCTATCTGTACCCACCCTTCAGGTGGGAGTTCCAGTGGAAGGCTCGAGGCTGCAGTTTTACTTTCAGTTCTCATTTTTTCCTTCCAGTTGTACTTTTCTTTTCAGTTTGGGTTTGTATTCTGGCCCACTTACCTTCCCGCACATACAGTTGTACTCAGCTTTTACTTAGTGTTTACTTCTACTGCTTGCTTGCTCTATGGTGTTTGTTACTTTACAAAGGCAATGCCTTCCCTTTTTACCGGGAATTTCGCCTTGGTGCTAGTCGCCAGCCCCTGGCCTATGGAAGGCGGGCTTGGCGTAGTCACGGCACGGGCCCCGAGGACGGGTCGTGACAGTGGATGAATGTTTAGAAAATGTAATGTATAAAATAAAAACACATCAGCAAGGTTAAGGTAGATGTCTCATTCCTCCTCAGGATGAATAGTTACCCCTCAAGAACTCCTTGGTCCAACATGTTAGACACTCACTTTGTGGTCGGGATATGATCGTAAGTTGTGTACATTAAAGCCTCTATCTCTTGAATATATGTCACCTCTTTCAAATCTCTATCAGGTTGAATATCAAAGAGTTCTATAATATCTCCCAACTTTGGTATTTACAAGTTGGACTGGGGAAACCCAAATGTATCTCTGACATCAACAGTCACTACTAGGAATAGAGGTTTTCTCAATAGTTTTATACCAATATTTTGAAGAAACCATTGGTATATTATAAAAATAACAACATTTCCCATTAGTTTATTCAAATCATTGGCATTGTGTTTTTATAATCATGATTTTCCAACAGTTTGAGTAAACCATTGGGAAATATCTATGTATATCAATAGTTTTTTAAAACCATTAGTAAATAATAGATTTTTCTAATGATTTTTAAAAACTATTGGGAAATATTTCCTCTAAATACATAGTATCTCAACTCCCAGTCTTCTCGATTGCAGGCGCCCTAATCTGATGCTCACAAAGGTCTCTCTTTACCCTAGGTTGTGAAACTCCTTCCACCCGATAGATCCATCTTCAATCAAGGAGTTTTTTTATTTTTAAACTTCAAATTATTAATTGATACCTTAGTTTTAATGTTCTACATCTATTTTTTCGGTTTTCTGTTATGATTTGGCCTAAATCAGAGTTCTGTATGGTATGTGGCATGGTATACCGAACACTTAAATTTTCCTTTTCTGTTTTTTGTTCTACACTTCAAAGATGGTAAAGGGTTTGTTTATTCATATGGTCTCAAGGTGGGTAATGGATATAAGGATGGTCCATGTGAAGGGATTGGGGATGGTTGGGTTAGTGGTGTGGTTTTTTCCCCATTTTTTAGTGGGTTGATATGGTAGTTTCTATGGACTTTAGTTTTAATTGAAAAATGTATTTGGATTTGGTATTTATAGTTTTTGTTCGAGGAATAATGGGAAGGGTAGTGATATTGAGGATGAATTGTTTTTTCGGTTGGGTGATGGATTGGAATTATGATTTTGGTTGGATAGGGTATAGATATTTTTTAAGGTATTATATTGTTGTTCCCCCCCCCCCCACCCCTTGGACACCCCCACCACCTGGATACCCTCCCCCCACACCCCTAGACACACCCCCCCACCCCCTAGACACCCCCACCCCCTGGACAACATCCACCCCCTTGGACAGCCCCCCCCCCAACCCCTTAGACAGCCCCCCCCCCCCCCCCCCGGACACCACCACACCTCCTGGACACCATCCCACCTACTAAGTGCTTGGACAAGTTTTTATATTGGAATTAACCATATAGGTGATTTTTCATTTCCCCCAATGTTATTTACTAATTGACCCATAGAGCCTTATAAATTGAATTTTTCAAGTATTGATAAATTGAATGGGTTGTTTGGAATGAAATGGATAATGCATAATGGTTTTCCTTTATTAATAAATAAAATAGTTTTAAATAAAATTTACCTAAGAGGTGTTTTAGAGGGGGTGGGGCCGTCTAGGTGGGGGTGGGTTGTCTAGGGGTAAGGGGCTGTAGGGGGTAAGGGGGGTTGTAGGGTTCTGGGAAAGGGGGTGTGGGCTATCAAGGGGGGGTCAGGGTGGACTGTCTAGGTTGGGGAGGGGTGTGGGTTGTCCAGGGGGTTGGGGTGGGCTTCCCAGGTGGGGGGAGGGGGTGTGGGCTGTCCAGGGAGGGGGTGGGATGTCCAGGTGGGGGGGCTGTTCAGGGTGGGGGGCTTTCCAGGTGGGGGTGAGTTATCTAGGGGATCTACAGGGGGTAAGGGGTTGTAGGGGTGTATGGGAGGAGGGTGTGGGCTGTCCAGGGAGGGGGGTGGGTGTCAGGGGGTGGGGTGGGCTACCTAGGTGGGGGGGAGGGGTGTGGGATGTCCAGGGGTTGGGATGTACAAGGGGGTGGGGTGGGCTATCCAGGTAGGGGAATTCTAGGTGGGGTGGGGTGGGGGTTGTCCATGTGGGGGTGGTCTATCTGGGGGGTTGTAGGGGGGTATGGGATTTCGGGGGGTGTGGGAGAGGGGGTGTGGGATGTTCAGGGAGGGGGTGGGCTGCCAGGGGGGTGGGTGGGCTATCTTGGTGGGTGAGGGGTGTGGGAAGTCTAGGGGTGTAGGTTGTCCAAGGGGGTGGGGGTGGGTTGTCCAGGTGGGGGAGGAGTGTGTGGGTTTTCCAGGGAGAGGAGGGGGCTGTTTAGGTGGGGGTGGGGGTGGGCTGTCCAGGTGGGGTGGGGGCAATACATGTGTGGGGGGCTATCGAGTGGGGATTTAGGGTGGGTAGGGGTTGTAGGGGTGTGGGGGTGTGGGGTATCCAATGGGGCTGGGATGTCCACTCCGATACTCTATAAAAAAATATGAATCACATATAACCAATGTATAGTTTCTTTCACACGTTAAGACTTTTTCTTGATGTTCAATACCAACACTCACTCTTAACCTTCAAAGAAGAAGTGATCTCTGCAAAGAAATCTCACACAGGTTCTTATCCAATATCCATATTGATCTCATACAAAATTAACATTCCTACAAATTCATATCACCTAATGATATAACAAGGCTCATACTCCCAATAATAGTGTCCCATTGAAATGATGCTCATATGCCTAAACAACATACACAGAATCATATTTGATACACACACAAAATTTGGTAAACATAGAAAATACTATATTTACACCTTGTGTCACAACATAGAATTAGATCTCAACTATCCTCTCAATTAATCAATAATCCACATACCTAGCTCAAAATTTAGAGGTGTGTTTACAATTAGGTTTGTTTTTTTATAATTATTGTAGGATATTTAGAGTGGAAGATAAAATCTGATCCAAAAATGGTATTTGGGGGTGTGTTTACAATTAAGTGTGTTTTGATTTATATGTACGATATTTATGGTTTACAGCAATAGTATTTTGGTTTCATCTATAATAGGATTGAAGTCATGCTACAATTGGACAGAGATTTGATTCTACGACCCTAGTTTGGGGGTGGACACCCCATCCCCTTCAACTGCCCCCCCCCCCCCCCCCACCCACACCCCCTAGACACCCCACCACCCCCAAAGACACCCCCCACCCCATGGATATTCCCCCACCCCTGGACACCCCCACCCTTGTTAGACACACCCCCCTTGGACCCCCCCCCCCCCCCAGGACAGCCTCCACCCCCTGGACACCCCCACCCCCCCCCCCCTAGACACCCCCCACCCCCTTGGACACCCCCCCCCCCCAGACACCCCACCCCCCTAGACAGCCCCCCTGGACACCACCCCACCCCCTGGATCCCCCCCCACCACCACCACCTTGTACAGCCCCCCCACCCACCTGGACAGTCCCCCCTGGACACCCCCTTGGGCAATGTATGTGATCACTCAAATAATCAACTAAAATATAAAATTTATTCGATCTAAAATATACTCAACTCTTGAATAAATCTCCTCCATAAGTGTATATGATCTTTTACACTCATGTATAGTTCTTCAAAGATATTTTTTTATGAACATAGTATTTTTTTCCCTTTTATATTATGATTCTCATATAGAGTAGTGTGTTATTTTTTGGGTTCATATAAAGTGAACAATTCTCATTTACTTAAATATATTTTCGATAAAATTCAATATTATCGAAATTTTTTTGACGAAATGGCTTATAAAATTTTTTTTATAGAATGAATAAAAGTTGGATGTATAAAATTGATCGAATCTCAAGTGATTTTCAAAACAATTTGGAGAAATTTTTAAGTTTTTCATTTCAAAATGCTTCAGAAAGGGTTCATATACACTGCTCATGTTACAATTGTGTTGGAAGACCTTGGTTGAGCTGTGAAGAAGTCAGATACCACATAAAAAATATGGATTTCTGAATGAAATGATTTTATAAAATGTGGCACATCTTACAGGAATCCAAAAGGTGATGGAACACCCTCTCATGTGCCACATAAAGTAATGAGGCACTTTCCATTGATTCACAGACTCCATAATCATAATATGACTTATGAAATATCAATAAAAATGTGATGGCATGATACCAAGGTAATGAAGACTAATGATTAGTTGGTTCACCCTGCAGATGGATTTGCATGGAAGAGATTTGATTGTCGATATCCTGATTTTGAAGCTGACATGCGTAATGTGAGGCTGGATTTTCATGTGACGGTTTTACTCAATTTGGGAAGATTCTTACTTCTCACAGCACATGGATAGTTTTTATACACATTTATAACCTTCCCCCATGGTTTTTTATGAAAAACCCTTTCAATTTCATGAGTATACTCATATCTGGCCCTTCTGATCCTAGAAATGATATAGACATATACATGCAACCTTTAATAAAAGAGTTGAAACTTATTTGGGATGTGGGTGTGATCACATATGAATCATGTTTTAAAGACATATTTCATATGTGTGCTGTGCTTATGTGGATAATAAATTATTTTCATGCTTATGAAATTATGTATGGATGGAGCACGAAGAGAAAACTATCATGTCCTATTTGTATTAATAATACACGATCCAGAAGACTGAAACATCATTGTAGTTTAAGTTTTATGGGACATCTATAATTCTTTCCAATGGACTATCCATATAGATATAATTGTAGAAGATTTGACAATACCATAGAGACTGATGATCCACCACAACGTATGTCTAGAACTGATGTGCTTAATGAATTGAAATATTTCAGTTTTTCATTCCAGAAGGGTCAAATTAAATCTGTAAAGAGAAAGAATTATTTCAATGAAACCTGTTACAATTGGAAGAATATAAGTATCCTCTTGGATTTTCCTTATTGCTCAATCAATTTGTTACTTCATTTGTTAGATGTAATTCACATTGAAAAAAATATGTGTGAAATTTTTCTTTCAGTTCTTCTAAATGTCAAGGGAAAGATAGAAGATGATTTACAGTCTCTATGTGACTTGTTTGATTGGGGAATTAGACAAGAATTGTATCCTATGAATATTAGAGAAATTAACTATAAAGTTCCATGTGATTCTTATGTGATGACACCTACAGTAAAAAAAATCTAGAATTACTAGAGACTATTAAATCTCTTGATGGCTATTCAAGAAACATATCTAAATGGTCAATAGAAGAGATTTGAAGCTAAAATCATTGAGACTCTGGATTATCACATTTCTATGTATGAGTTGATTCTAATAGAAATCCATCAACTTTTGTCCAATAATGTAAGTGTGGTTTTTATTCAGTTGTTCCATTTGTTTATAGATCTTTGTTCTAAGATGTTGTTTAAGTATTTCTTGCCAAAAAAATTGGCATATTCCCCATTAATTTTTTGTGAGTTATAGAAAATATTTACTCCATCATTTTTAACATGCATGTTTCATCTGACTGTCCATATTCCAACTAAAATAATTCTTGGAGGACCTATTTCTTGTCGTTGGATGTATCCAAATGAAAGAAATATGTACAAATTAGTTTCTTATGTTTGAAACATGAATCATCCCGAAGATTCTATCATGAACGGATACTTGTCTCAAGAATGTATAGATTTCTGATCTATGTATTTTTCTGATCTTACTACAAAAATGAACAAATCAATGATAAATGAAGAAAAATTGTATGAGAAAACTGAACCCGTTTTTCCATCACTTCCACAAACAGGAGTAATTCCTGGATCATATACATTGAGAACATTAATCCTAGAAGAGTGGTAGATGGCACATCACCAAGATTTGTTCAACTGTGATTTTTTCAATGACTACATTAGGTAAGTAAATTGAATATATATAAATATATATATCTTATATATATATATTAAATTGTTCATATTTTATCTACATGGAACATAAATCAATGATAAATAGAA